>BKCP01004872.1:238649-251630 GCA_008636005.1 Striga asiatica
CTTTTACTTATAGTATAAGTCATATAAAAGTGTTATCGAATGGATATATTATTCACCAGTCATCAAAACATAGATTCATGGCTTAATTCGTAAAAGATATAAAGTCAGTGCTTTAAAATTGCCAAAATTGAATTGCTATTAAAGTAGAGGTTGTTATTTGTTTTGAAATTTTGCTAATTAATTGTTATTTTTTATATTCCATCATTTTATATTAGAAAACATTAATTGTTTCATTAACTTTCACTAACCAACAAAAAAAGGTTTGTTTCACCAGTTAAGGCATATCAAATTGGTTATTAATGTTTTAGTGGACAGGGTGGTCCTTTTCTTTTTATTGCAAACACAAAATGATATCATAAGGCTTTTGGATTTTAGAAACTGATTGTATAAAATCTTTATGGAGACTACACGTATCAAAAACTTAAATGATTTTTATGAAATATATAGTTAGTTGTGTTTAATTGAAATTGATACGTCAAATCAGAAATAATGATCAAATTAAATTAAAATAAATATGTACCTACTTAATGAATTGTTAAAGTTGCAATATTAAAGTGCTCAATATGTGATGTTTGACTTATGTAGAGGTATGTTGGAATAAGAGAATTTTATTAATAGGATTATGATTGTAAGACTCATTCTATTTGTACTACTATATGCCCGCTATCTATTTTCATATGAAATAAAAATTCTTAAAATCAATCGTTTTGTGAGGATGAAAAAGGCACGAGAAAGGAAAACACATAGGCGAACGTTGTTCAATATAGTCAATAAGGATCAAGAAAACTAGACTTTTGTAAATTCTACGTGTAATTTAACTAATGCAAGATCTGTATTCTATAAATAATAAATATTTAGAGTTTTTTCAGTCCCGTCTTAAATACTCTTTAAATTTATTACAATGAAATGACGATTGAAAATAAAATATATATATTTATATGAAAAACGATAAAGGAAATATATCTATACTATTAATTAGCTATTTCTATATTCATACAATAACAAAAAATAAAATATATGTGTTAATCTTATGAAAAAAATTAAAGTATTTTTATTTTATAGCATATTCAGAAGACATAAATAAAAATTTATAATAATATTTTATAAGATCGTCTATTTTCATAAAAAGAGATGGTCTTTCAATATTAAAAAAAAAAACACTAAAATATAGCCAACAATATGTTCCTTGACCTTTTTGTTGAATTTTTGTTTCATTATTTCATTCACCAAGACAAGAAATCTGAATCCACGCGCAAATGCTACGCAGTGATTCCACGCGCTATTCTTCCCCCAAATGCTAACATTGGCCACTTTATAGTAATAATAATCTCCGGCACCTAATCATCATCATATTTCATTTTCTTGATTTTTCAGTACTTTTATCCGAATCCTGGATTTTGATTTCTTCGATTAATCCCTTCTAAACTCCCCGTATTTGTCAAACAATTGATCAATATCAGTAATTTTAAGAATTTCGAATCCGAATCTCGAATCCAATTCGATCTTCTTCATTCCGCGATCATCAAAGACAGGTCAGATTGCTGTTTCAGACTCTAATTGTTACTTACGGTGTAATTTACTTATCATCATCAAATTAGGGTTTCAATCAGTATCAGTGTAGCGGTGCATGCCCTCATTGTTGATTATCGTGACCACTTATATTTTAATGTTTTTTGTTGGTTGGCAATGTGTAATGATTCGATTTTTACTGCCTCGTATGATGTTATATCTTAGATTTTGGAAGTGGGTTTGATTCAGAAACTTTGTTTTATTTTGCCCTTTTGCTGGAAATTGAAAGTGGCTCTTTTACTTGAAAAAGGCAGGGGAGTTGGTGAAAATGAAAGAACTAAAAAGTAAAAGCAGCTCATGAAAGCAGATTCATTACAGTCAAAAATCTTCATATAAACTTTAACATTAATGTCGCTTTNNNCGAAGTAGTTTTGTATTCAGTTTTTTGTGCACTTAGATCTTATTAGTTTTCTGCTTCCCTTTTCGATTTTTGGCTGACTAAATACTATTCAGCATGCCTGCATTGATGCAAAAACCACTCAACCTTGGATTTTTCATCTTCTGATGCAATCACCAAACAATACCGCGAGTAAGAGTAAGAAATTTTTCAAACGCCCGAGATCTTCTCCTCAAGAAATGCCTTCAACCGAGACAACTACCTCGAATGCCCTCGACGATTTCCCTATATTTCCAGTTGAGGAAATCGTGCAGTATCCACTACCTGGCTACGGTATACCTTCTGCTATAAGTTTCAGCCCAGATGATAGCTTGATTGCGTATTTGTTCAGTCCCGACCAGACTTTGAGTAGAAAACTGTTTGTATTTGATACAAAAAGTGGGAATCATGAATTGTTTTTTAGCCCGCCTGATGGTGGTGGTCTTGACGAGGATAATTTGTCGGCCGAGGAGAAATTAAGGAGGGAAAGGCTGAGGGAGCGTGGCTTGGGCGTGACCCGATATGAATGGGTAAAGTCGAGCTCCAAGACAAAACGGGTTATGGTGCCTCTTCCGACTGGGGTATGTTACCTATAAAACCTTGTCTTGACTTATTAGGGTGTGATTGGATATGGATTTGATTGGTTTTTTTGTTAACCATAGTTAATTTTGAAAAATGTGGTACGATTAGTTGTTTGTGAGAATTTAAGTTTAAATTAAAATAATATAAAAAATAAAATAATTAAAGTTGGTTTGATGTAAAAGTATGAGAAAAAGGATTAGAAGTGATGCTTAGTTAAAATGATGTGAGTGGATGAATTGTGAATTAAAGTTGATGTGATGTGTAAGAATGATTGGTTGATATTATTTAGTTATATTGATAATATTGAAGATAGTGAGGTTGGGCTAAAGTTGAGTTAAATTTGAGTTTTGATTGTTTTTTTTTTTTGGTAAGTTTATATCCAATCACACCCTTAGTTTCCTAGAGTCTTATATTATTTAGTGGAGAAATTGTTGTCTTCTTTTCTATGAAAATCATAATTTTCGCAAACATGATTGTTCCAATCGGTTCTTCCAAAAATGGCAAATTGGTCAAGGTCGAACTCAAACCATTGCAAATCGTTTTTTAATATTGTATATATTCAATACCTTTCTCATAAATAACAGTACATTTCTAAATATGTTGCACATGTATCAACTAATTTTTCATATAATGTAGTCATTTATATTATTTATCAAAACAGGGGTTTCTCATGATTTTAGAAAAATTATTCCTTAAATCATTTTGTAATGTTCTAATCCTATAGCTTCACCAGTTTAATGGCTGCACTTTTTGGGACCTTGATAAAGACAATATCTGAACATGTGTATCATATTAATTGCATTTATTTTGTTTGGCTAAATCCACAATGGCTATCCATGTGCAGATTTATACGCAGGATATTGGCGACAAACCACAGCTTAGGCTTCCATGTGAGTCTGACTCGCCAATTATAGACCCGCACGTGTCCCCAGATGGGACCATGCTGAGTTACGTGAGGGATAACAAGCTTCACGTATTAAATTTTCTGTACAACACGTGCAAGCAGTTGACTGAGGGTGCCAATGAGACCACCATAGTAAGCAAAATTATATTGGCTGACTTCTTGTTTTTTATTATCTCCTTCTATTAATATGTACTCTTATCATGCTCCCGTTCACATAAAGTAGAAATTCTTTAATTACAAGGATCGAAAGAGAAATGACAATAAACTAGGAACTTTGGAGGGAAAATGATGAGAGTTCTTATATCCCTAAAAACTGCACATGCATATTGCGAGTTGTTTCAGTCGTATGAATGATAATATTTTGCTGATCACTTGCATCCAATGATAATATTAAAGGTAAATCAATTAAGTGCCAAATTTATTTTGACGCTTCACGCATTCACAGCTATTTTCATTTGCCTTTGTTATGTTCTATTATTTAGTTGTAAAGTTGCAACACTCTGAAAGAGTTCGACTTTTATTTAGTTTCGCTAGTTGCACAAAACTGACATTTCTTATGTTGCATGCATTTTCAGACACACGGCCTAGCAGAGTTCATAGCACAGGTGACTATTCCTCTTTTTCTATCAGTTAACAGTTGCCAAAACTACCCCCACAGTGGCTTTAACCTAATTTGCAAACTGTTTGTAATATTTCACGTAGGAAGAAATGGACCGTAAAAACGGCTACTGGTGGTCCCTCGACAGTAAATACATCGCATTTACCGAGGTCGACTCCTCGAACGTGCCCTTTTACCGAATCATGCACCAGGGAAAGAGCTCGGTTGGCCCAGATGCTGAGGAAGATCACGCGTACCCTTTCGCCGGCTGTCTTAACGTAAAAGTCCGTCTAGGCGTGGTCCCATCCTCCGGCGGGCCCGTCTCGTGGATGGACCTTATCTGCGGAGGCGAAGACAGCTCGGACGAGGAATATCTTGCCCGAGTCAACTGGATGCACGGCAATATCCTTACAGCCCAAGTCCTGAACCGCACGCATTCTGTCCTTAAAATCCTCAAATTCGACATCAAGACCGGTCAACGTACGGTCATCTTGGAAGAAGAAAACGAGACATGGGTCAACTTGCACGACTGCTTCACGCCGCTCGATAAGTTGCCTAACCGGCCCTCCTCGAGCGGTGGATTCATTTGGGCGAGCGAGAAAACGGGCTTCAGGCACTTGTACTTGCACGATAGTGACGGAGCTTGCGTGGGGCCCATCACTCGAGGCGAGTGGATGATCGAGCAGGTGGTGGGAGTGAACGAAGCCTCGGGTCTCGTTTATTTCGTCGGGACTTTGGATTCGCCTCTCGAATCACATCTTTACTGTGCAGATTTATTTCCTCCGGCGGGCACTTCCTTGCGGGCCCCGGTGAGATTGACGATTGGGAAGGGTAAGCACGTGGTCGTGCTCGATCACCAGCTGCGGAGCTTTGTTGATGTGTACGACTGCTTGGAATCGCCTCCGAAGATTACGGTTCGCTCGTTGCTCGATGGGGGCTCGATCGTGTCGCTTTACGAGAAGCAGACGGCTGATGTTGGGAAGTTCCGGAAGCTTCCGCTCGAGCCGCCTGAGATCATTCGGTTTGAGGCGGGAGACGGGACGACGACTCTGTATGGGGCTCTGTACAAGCCCGATGAATCGAGGTTCGGGCCGCCGCCTTATAAAACGATGGTTCATGTGTATGGTGGGCCCAGCGTGCAGCTCGTGTGCGATTCATGGGTGAACACGGTCGATATGAGGGCCCAGTATTTGCGTAGCAAGGGCATATTAGTCTGGAAGGTAAATATATATGTTTTTTTAATTTTTGACTGTTGCAAATTTTTTTCGATTTTTTTTGGGAGATGCATTTGTTGCACCTTTATATGCTACAGGAATATACATAACGGCAAATTTCTTTTACACCCCCGACATGAAGATTACATTACGTTTTTCACCCCGTTAGTTAATAATCTAATTTTTTCACACCGGAAAATACAAAGGTTATCCGAATGGTTCGTATAATTGTCACATATCAGTATTGTCGCATAAAAAAGTTCGAAGGGTTATGCAAATGCCTTCGCATTTTTTACTTTCGCACAATTGTCGCACTTTCTTGGGTGAAAAAGTTAACTTTTTATACCGCCGAAAAACTTTTCACTTTTCAGAACGGGTGAAAATAGCTATTTTCTCTATAAATAATGCTATCTGCACTCCATCACCTTACACTTTTTCCATTTTCTCCGGGAACTCTTAAATAAACCATTTTCATGTTTCACAATTTGCACTCTAAAGTATGAATTTTAGGCATATTCTTATACCATTCTCTCATTTTTACCCCCCAGAAAGAAAAAAAGTAAAACTTGTTTGAGTTCTTATCCCAACTCCTATGTATATTTTATATTAACTCCCGACAGATGGATAATCGAGGAACCGCCAGGCGGGGTCTCGATTTTGCCGGAGCCCTCAAATTCAAATGCGGCCACGTAGACGCTGACGACCAGCTGGCAGGTGCCGAGTGGCTCATAAACCGAGGCCTATCCATGCGGGCCCACATCGGGATCTACGGTTGGAGCTACGGAGGATACCTCTCGGCCATGGCCCTCGCGCGTTTTCCGAGCATTTTCCGGTGCGCGGTCTCCGGTGCTCCAGTCACTTCGTGGGACGGCTACGACTCGTTCTACACCGAGAAATACATGGGCCTGCCCCTAGAGAATCGGCCTGCTTACGAGCGAAGCTCGGTTATGCAGCACGTGGGGAATTTGGAGGGAAGGCTTCTGCTGGTGCACGGGATGATCGACGAGAACGTGCACTTCAGGCACACGGCGAGGCTCGTGAACGCGCTCGTGAGTGCCGGGAAATTTTACGAGCTGCTGATTTTTCCGGACGAGCGGCACATGCCACGTAGGCAGAGGGACCGGGTCTACATGGAGGAGAGGATATGGGATTTTATCCACCGGTGTTTGTAAGTGATGTTATTTCTTTTGTTTCTCTTTCTAAGAAAGATTAGATTTTTTGTCTGCAGCTGTTGAAGGAATTTTTGAGTGACAAAACATGAAATAAATTGGAAATTTACTGTAAAAAAATATATCAAACGGCGCAATGCACCTTGGGTCGCTACGGAAACAGCCTCCTTGTATAATTACAAGGGTAAGGTCTGCGTACAACTGACCCTCCAGACCCCAACCTGTTGGGAATATACTGGGTATGTTGTTGTTGTTGTTGTTTATTTTTGCTGGTATAGTCGGTGTTTAATGGGTGTGTTGTTGTTGTTGTTTATTTTTGCTGGTATAGTTGGTGTTTAAGTGTGGCTTTTGAGGTTTACTGGGGGGACTTGTACAAAACCAATGGGTTTAGAAGCCCTTTTTGAGATGTCACATAGATTTTGTATGAATTTAAGAGATTTTGTATACAGAGAAGGTAAACAAAGTCCAATTGAATGTGGCGCCAATTACTACTATGTGAATCCCAAGACAAGAATGTGGAAATTGTGAAAAATTAGTGGATTTGTGCATGTTATGATAAAAAAGATTGTGGTGGTGGATTCAAATGGATGGTTATATCATTTTTTATGATTATAGTTCATCTTTTGTTAGGTTGATTGGTGGTTATCAAGTCATACTCTTATAACAAATTTACAAATTTACATACTTTCGAACGTCATACTTTAAAATAGCATATAAATAAAAGTATGATATTATTTAATAGTATGATATGCACTTCTTGTAAGAAAGTATGTCTGACTAACACATCATTTGTGTATGAGTAAGAGTGTGTTTGGTAAGCACTATAAGTTAGTTTATAACTTATTTGGTTAACTTATAAGTCTTTTGGATATAAATAAATTTGGTTTGGTAGGATGCACTTTTTTAAAAAAACTCGAGTTTACTTATAAGTTTTTTGGTACTTATTTGAATACAAAAAACTTATAAACTAACCAAATAAACTATAATCTAGCTTATAATGCTTACCAAACACTTATTTAAATGTTCCTCTTCTCTATATTTCCTTGAAAATGGCGCTCAGCCCACAGAAACTGTTCAAAATCTTTTAAAGAAAACGGAATTTTTTCAGGAACTTCCGTCTAATCAAATGAAATTCAATTAAAGAAATATAACTTTGTAGAATTTGTCTCTACTATATAACTTTGTAGAATTTGTCTCTACTTGTACTTGTTTTTTGATCCGTAGCCACGTGCTCTAATCCTCTGAGCTACAGGCCCCACCCCGTCTCCACTGGATTTGTTCCCGAGAGTACCTTCAAATAAAGGAACCTTTCCTCTCCCCACCTTTCGGCTTAAGAAGATGTGAAAGCGCGTTTATCTCTATAAGAACGGTACGTTTTGAGGTGTGAAGTGAGAGAGAAGGATGTCATAATGGGGGTTTTGAAGAAGACGACCTTTTGGTTTTTCATTTTTTTCGTTGAAAAAGTCTCAAGAATGAGAGGTGCATCGAGCTATTTTTCCGCAGGACCTCCCCTACCTATCAGCGAGTTTACCAAACATAACCTAAGGATGTTCTGGGGCTAAAGACTTATCTGGTCAAGCAATAATACATTTCTAACAAATATATATACTTTCAAATTGAAATATATGCTAATAAACACAAATAAAAATAGGTTATTTCAAGCCAAACCTTATAAGCAAATAAAAATACGATTATTTCAAATCATAAAGGTGTATTTTGTTATATGAAATAACCCGCCTAATTGATAGACCGCCTAACACAAATAAAAGTATATTATTTCAATTCATATGTATTTTTGTTATATGGACTAACCTGCCTAATAAATAGACTCTCTCATATAAAAGTTTGTGTTAGTAGTTTTTAATCAATTATAGCGATTGATATGTATTTTTTATGAAAATAAATATAGGTTTGTTTTTATTTTCAATCAATCATAATAATTATAGTGTTTTATTACTCGTGAACTTCTACAGGATTTTGGGAGAAAAATAAAAAAACGAAAAAAAAACCTTTTTTAAATGTTCTTCATTTCAAAATTACAACCGGCCATGACAAAAATCATCTGATGTGGCAGAACGTAACTGGTAACTGCTAATATATATACCAGTGGATAATCTCGTCATTTTACAACTGTTAGATATTTGTTATTTTTCATTTTTTCAATCAATTTCTAATAAATCCCGTAGCTTGGGGGAGACGAAGACGTCATTAACCCCACCCGTTTAGACGGCGTTTACACTGTTTATAGTACAATTGTTCAAATGTCTATCTTGACCCTACAAGTGAATTAAAGAATATTAAAAAAAAAAAAGGTGGATTTATAAGAAACCTACACAAACTGTTTGGAATTTTATATTTATTCAAATTGAGCCGAAGAACTCAACTTGTATAATAAACGCGCAAGCTAAAATCAGCTTGTATAATAAATTAGCCGAAGTCAAAAGACTTGAGCTCGAGTCAGTTCGTTTACTATACCTAAAATTTTAAACATAAAATGTCCATCCTAAAAAATAAGATTGATTCGACATTTTATTTAAAATTAAAAAAAAAAAAATTGAATTGTTTATATACAAGCTTGGCTATAGACTCATTTAACAAACAACCTCAATTAGCTATTCGAGTTAAATTGTTTTATATTTAGACAAATCAAGCTCGAGTTTTCACGAGTTAAATAGAATTGCGGTTGTCAACCAATGGATTTCTATTTGTCCTATTCTCAGGGGCGGATGTAAGTGTTGGTTGGGGAAGGCCATTGTCCCCCCAACATTTTTTTTTCCTATTAAGTCTATATAAAATTATATTTTCATATTCATCCTCAATTTAAATAAATAAGTTGAGGCTTTAATAATCAAGTGTATTACCTAAAAATAAAAATAGATAATTCAAAAAGAATAATAGTAGCTGAATTTGAACAACTCTATCCTATCCCATTTGTACTTCATGTACTAATAATTATAAATAATAATTAGATATTGTACGTCTTCTATAAATACGCTTGTATATAACTTAATACGCAACGAGGAATAAATTTAATATACAATTTAATGTGGTAGAAATATATGATATATGCTTATAGAAAATTCGAACATAAAAATTTTCTTTTATTTTTCCGTAGTTTTATTCTGTACGGAAAGTTCGAGTTAACTATTAATATGTTCCATAACTTAAGAAAATTAAACAACTGTAATTGCTAGCAAAGTTTGGAAGTACAATATTTTCTATATATTGAATGTGTGATGTTTTTAAAAATTATATTTTACGCCGCCTCCCCCACTAAAATTTTCTCGATCCGTCCCTGCCTATTCTATTACATACCATTATTTTTAGGTTAATTAATCCAAAAAAAATAATAATAATAAATAAAATAGAGTAAGTTGGTAAGTTCCAGAACTGCTAACGGCGTCAAAATATCTGTTAAATGTGTAAATTAAAGTAGTAAATGTGGACCCACTCTCCAGCTTCTTCATATACGTGCCCAATCCTTTTTCACTTTCCCTTTCATCACCACTCCGTACAAAAAAATCCTCTGCAAATTCATAGGGAGAGAGAGCAAGAAAACCCCCAAATCGCCACAACATTTGCAGACAAAATCTTCAAAGCCTACGAGCTCCGATCATGGGAAACGGTCACATTGAAATGTATTTTGATTAGCATTGCTTGTGCCATCCATTGAAGAAGGGATTTTCATCTTTTCTCTACCTCTGGTAAGTATTCATGATTAATTTTTTCTCTTTTTATTTCTTACTTATATATGATCTCGAAATTTTCTATGCTTGTTGTAAGAACTTTTACCTCCGGATGCTGATTTTTTATTATTTATAAGTTCAATCATCCTGTATCTTGAGGAACAAGGTTTGATGAATAGAACTGTGTGTTCAGAGATTTGAAACATCGTTACATCAGCTGAAATTTGTTGTGGCTTGTCATCGGGTTCTCTTTGTTTTGGGAATTCATGTGTACATTTTGTTTTTATTTTGATTTTTGAATGGGTAATGTGCTTGTAATAAAAATCTAGGGATTTGATATATAGTGACATTGGTTTTTATTTTTATTTTTCATTCTAATTTTTAGCCATTTAAGTATAGCTGTAGTCATTTTCTTTGATCTGATTAGTTCNTAAACACTTTTGCAGAGAGAAGAGTTTTAAACTTCAAAGCTGCAATGTCTGTTGCTAGTGTAGCTCTTAGTCCTGTTTATGACGATTATTGGAACTTCCCGGGCCGTGTTTCGGGTCAACACGGCCCATGGTCAAATGACTCGATTTTAATCTACCTAACAGTAGGTGGCTCAGTGATTCCCATGCGAGTCCTCGAGTCTGACTCGATCGCTTCAGTCAAACTCCGTATCCAAAAGTGCAAAGGCTTTTTTGCCAGAAAGCAAAAGCTCGTTTTTGAAGGGAAGGAATTGGCTAGAAACAGTTCTCCTGTTCGGGACTACGGCGTGGCTGATGGTAAAGTATTGCATCTTGTCCTGAGATTTTCTGATCTGCAATCAATCACAGTCCGAACAGTTTGCGGCAAGGAATTCGAGTTTCAAGTCCAGAGAAAAAGTAATGTCGGCCACGTGAAACGGCAGATTGCCGAGAAGGGTGATGGCTTTTTCAACCTTAAAGATCAAGAACTGTTCTGTGATGGTGAGGAGCTCGATGACCAGAGGATCATAGACGATTTGTGCAGGAGCAATGATGCAGTTATTCATTTCCTCGTTCGTAAATCGGCAAAACTCCGAGCTGTCCCTGTCGAGAAAGATTTCGAGGTGTCGATAATCGCATTAGATGCAGAAAACAAGGCAGACAAGAAAACATGGGCCGGGAAAGGCCCGATTATCGCTGTTCCTAGGCGAAAGGATTTTCTGCTGGAGCCGTTGAACATCAACCCTAAGGTCATTATGTCACCAGTGCTTAAGAAACTAATCGAGGACACTTTTCGCGGGCTGGAAATGGGCCACCGGCCGGTTAGGTCGTCCGAGGGCTCGGGAGGTGCTTATTTCATGCAAGACTCGTCTGGTCAGAACTATGTCTCGGTTTTCAAGCCGATCGATGAGGAGCCGATGGCTGTAAATAATCCACGTGGACTGCCCTTGTCCACCAATGGTGAGGGATTGAAGAGAGGAACACGGGTTGGGGAAGGGGCAATACGGGAAGTTGCGGCTTATATTCTGGATGAGAGAGGGTTTTCAGGGGTCCCACCCACAGTAATTGTGAAATGCCAGCATGAGGGATTTTACTACTCGGGAGATTTTAACGGTGGCAGGTCGGGTAAGTTTGGTTCGCTTCAGATGTTTGTGAAGAACTGCGGTAGCTGTGAGGATGTGGGCTCACGTGATTTTCCCGTGGCTGAGGTGCACAAGATATGTGTGCTGGATATAAGGTTGGCAAATGCGGATAGGCATGCGGGGAATATTCTGATTTGTAAGGATGGTGAGGATGGTCAGATGAATCTTATCCCTATCGATCATGGTTACTGCCTGCCTGAAAATGTAAGTATATTTATCTCGTTTTTTGGAGTATCTTTAATTTTATTTGCCGTTTGAGTGGTGTTTGATGGTATGTTTTCGTAAGGTGTATAAGCATGTTTTTTTACTAGAACTCGAAAAAGATGGTTCTTTGATCACCTCTTACATTTGGTGCTTAGCTTTGGGTTGTCCATTGGTAATTGGCCGAATTAGATGTTAAATACTTCCTGCACAAGCGCTTCATTTTATGGATAACCATTACCATTAATCGTGTATGATGCTGTTATCATTATTCATGTAAAAGGTGGTTTTTCGGATAGAACATCTTATCCATTTTTACCTGAAAAATTCTAGGTGCCATGTGTGAATGTGTTTTTTTCTGCTAATGACCTTTTCATTATAGAGCTTCATTGTTATGCACATTATCAAGTGAGCTTCTTTAAGCTCACATGCTGTGTACTTGTAATTCAGAAAAATTACTGGATAAGTTTTGTATATAAGCCATAAACCACACGGTAGTTCGTTCAAGTTTCCCTATTTTTGTTTATTGAAACGGCGAAATGAATCTATAAACCAAGACATGCTAATACCTAACAAACAAATGAAAATACAGTCTTGTGACCAACAAACCGGCATGACTTCACCACATGGCTCGACCATATGTTGTATGAGTTTTTTTTGTTTTTTTTTTCCTTTACTTTTTCATCATACACTCAACTCTGCAGTTCGAAGACTGCACGTTCGAGTGGCTCTACTGGCCACAGTCCCGGAAGCCTTTCTCCCCAGATGAGATCTCCTACATAAACTCCCTAGATGCTGAAAAGGACATCCAACTCCTCAAGTTCCACGGATGGAACATTCCGGAAGAATGTGTGCGTGTTCTACGGATTTCCACCATGCTTCTGAAGAAAGGCGCGAATAGGGGGCTCACACCCTACGAAATTGGGAGCATCATGTGCCGGGAGACTGTGAAGAAAGAATCAGTAATCGAGAAAATGGTTAAAGAGGCAGAGAAATCTGTTTTACCTGGTACAGGTGAATCAGCTTTTCTCGAGTCTATTTCAACTGTTATGGACCATTATCTACCCAACTTTCGGGTTAACTCGTACTAAAAA
>BKCP01004872.1:251647-264043 GCA_008636005.1 Striga asiatica
AACTGCAGAAGTTTCGACGTGATATATAAAATACGTGTGAAATAAGCTATGGACTCGTGTCAAGACATGTGGTTTGCTGTTTGCGTTTGTGTTCAGTGTGTGTGTGGCTAAGTATATAGTTGAAAATAGTAATGATTTTATGCTTTGTCTGTGTATTTTGGTTTGCAACTGTTCTGTCTGATGATGCTTGGGTTTTTTATTGTGGCCTTCAGACATGAAATTGCAGTAGTATTATCTATTATGTGTGCTAAATAATTTACTTTCTGGAAAATTGGCTGGGAATGCATGTGTTGAACATATCCGCTTGTGCTAAACATGAAGGTTTTAACTTTCAAGCATATTTTAGATATGCTTTTGTGCTAACAGCTATGAGATTGACCTGGATGAGATGTGGAAAATGGACAATAAAGGCAAAATTAAATGAGATTTCAATAAAAAGTATGGACGTTAAAACATATGGTAATGAATTTTGTTGTTTGTATTGTCTTCGTGTTTTCCTATCTATTGCAAATGGCGTTGGAAGAGTCATTATTGACAATTCTCCTGGCATAGTGCTAATAATGAACTAGATCAAAATGACTCAATTAAAATTTATTGCTTCTTCTATCAGTGAAGTTTCTAGAATATATATATATATATATATATATATATATATATATATATATATCAAACGGCGCAATGCACCTTAGGTCGCTACGGAAACAGCTTCCTTAGTCTGCGTACAACTGACCCTCCAGACTCCAACCTGTTGGGAATATACTGGGTATGTTGTTGTTGTTGTTGTCGTATTGTGTTCGTTTCGTTTTATTTATATTATCTTATGACATTAACTCTAGATTATAACTAAATTTTGTATTTTTTGCTTGTTGCATCGTGTTTTGTATCTCGTTGTGTCGTGTTTATTGGATTATCTGTATCTGTTTTTTAATCGTATCATGTTCGTGTTTCTTGTTATATTAGTAATTGTCCCCTGATAAAATGTCCTTTTATATTTTATTTAATTTTATTTTTCCTTTGGGTATGGACCACATTTCGTTCTCCCATTTTTTCTCCAAACCTTATTGCCATCTTAATACCATATACATATTGAAAAAGGCTTGCCACCTATATACCAACAATTTATACTAAAGTCTGGTTCAATTATGACATCATTGATTATTGTGTGGGGGAAGATTTGAGTTTGAATGAAGATCAAAGGATTGAATATACAACCACTTTGTAAATTATTTCAATAACAGCTCCATTATGTCGGAATTCTGAAATTCAATTACATATTATTATGTAATTTAAAACCTAGCTCTCAAATATTTAAATTACCACATTTATGATAACCTACAACTGCAAAACTGTAGAAGATGTTAATAGGGGCCTTCAAATGTTTCACATGGTTTAGTCTCATGATTCATAGCATGATGAATGTATCTTGTGGGTCACATAATTAGTTAGGTCTCAGCATTTATTATTATCACAACCAAATTACAAACTCGGATTTTATTTATTTATTTCTTTAATTTTCCACCGACAGATTTCTAATTGACCTCAAAAGTCAATAAGTCAACAGTAATATCGTCGTACACGTACATTGCACTTTCCATTTTTCACCCAACTTCTTGCTATATCACATTTATTTATGGATGATCTAATTAATCACATGAGTCACACTACATGACTATTAAATTTTTACATTATATGTAAAAATAAATCAAACAAATCACATAAAAGGTATATTAACCATGACTACATTATATACCTTATAATGAAATTAATGTTAGACACATTTTTTCAACCATAAAACAAGTCAATTCGATATCCCCAACCCGCCTTGGTACGCGACCCCTGTCGAGGGCAGCCAAGACGAGCCCGATAAAAACTGGCCCACCGTGAATTTATTGGCCTCTGCCGCGGCCGTGATCACGTGATAGCCCGTCCAATTCACGCGTTGCCCAATTGCCCCTCCTGGCCCGTAATTCTTGTACTCCCCATAGTACAATGTGTCGAGCGCGAACGTCTGATTCCACTCGAGCCACCCTCTCGGATGAATATGGTCACCCATGTTCGACATCATGTAGACAGTCCGAGAATACAACTTCCATGGCCGGCCCAAGTAGGTCGGGTAGGCGCTCTTGTTGGCCCTTAGGTCAGGCTCGGCCACGAGGGAGCAGTTGTGGATCGAGATGCCAGTGTTCTGGTTCGGGTCCTTGCGGTTCTGGGCCGTGATGGTGTTCTTCTGAAGCGGCAGTGGCTTCCGGGCGTGGATGTTGCAGCTCTGGAAGACGACGGCTGCATTGCCGAATATGAAGTCGACTGTGCCGTATATGTCGCACTCGCGGTAGAACTGTCTCTGAGAGTGGGCGTACAACGTGTCCTGATAGCCGATGATGTTGCACTGGTAGATCACGGCGTGGTCCGAACCGACCCGCAGGGCTACTGCCTGGTGATTCTGTGCCCCGGCCCAGTTCACGAACGTGATGCCCTTCAAGATGAGACCATTGCCGGTTGCAGCTGCAATACGAGTTATGCGCGAGTCATATGGTGTGGTCCAATGAGTTGCCCATACCAAATGAGAATTAGGCTACTTTAACATAAAATGTTGACATAGGGCATGACAAAATCTGACGTGTCAAGTGATGTGATGTGTAAAGTAATATGATTGTGACACGTGTTATTATGTCAAATTTTATGTCATCCTTACTTACCCACCAAATATTAACTAAAAATGATAAGTGTGGGTATAAAATCAACAAATATATAGAAAAGGTGAAGTGGGTCCTTTGTAATTGGACTAAGCTTATGGATAATTTTATGCAAACACCTCAAAAAAAACATGAAAAACTAGTTGCAACTTGCCCCATTTGTAGTTTGTTGGTTAGGGCTTTTTCTTACACAATGTCATAGCCCATGGTCCACCAGTACTGTCTGACATACATTGCCACTATTGGTGTATGTATATTCAGAAATAAACTTAGTGCAGTGGAAGATTGAGAAAAACAAAATACATGGAACTTTTTTCAGTTTATGCGTGTGCAAAGGGAAGAGGACAACTGAACTTCAATTACAGTACAAAATTGCACAATGGCTATATATATAATTCACTATATATTTATGGGAAATGATTTAAGACAATTTACCAAAATGAACTTGTTTTTTCTCTCTTTTTTTACGTCACGCTGATCAAAGCATAACAATGGCCAAATTTTCAATTCCTCTTTGTCCCTAACTCCACTCAAAAAAAAAAAAAAAAAAAAAAATGAACTCGTTTAATTTAATGTTAAGCTAAGCCAAAAAAGGGCACTATTAGAAAGGGACGTGAAGGGGACATATATATAATCCCATGTAGTTAGAAATTATAATAGAGATTTAATGAAAATGTTCAAAGGTAGGAATTTTGTAATGGACAATTATTTCTATTACTAAAGACTAATTACTACGTTTATTGTTGTTAAAAAAAATTATTTGAAGTCTGATTCGATGATTTAAAAAAAACCACTAAAATAATCAATCAAAACCTGAATAATACTACTAGTTTGACTTTAGGGAGATTCGTTAGGCTCCTATTAGATCATTTCATTAATTTGTCGTTAGTTGTCCAAACAAGACCAACAAAGCCACCCAACTCTATATACCGCACTCACATCTATGAACTTTTCAATGTATATTAAGGGAACATTTCTAATTCCCATTGTGTCTGTATGGATATATATGGGAATTTATTGATTCAAGTAAAATAACTTAGAATTACATTGGAATCACTGATAGAGTTGAATTTATCAAATTAAATATTATTTTCTTAAGAATACTTGAGGGCTGAAGCAAGCTGATTCATTCATAAAAACCGATTTTAGTTATTCTAATTGCAGATTAATCACAATTATGAGTCATACTATACTATCAGATTCATCTACAACTCGAGTTACCCAAAAAAAAGAACAAAAAAGAAAACATAATATATATTCATTACTCTTCTCATTATAATAATACTAAAATTGACTTTCAAGATAATAAGTGGAAACTACTATTAACTAGTTCATATAAAGCCACGTGCACGTTGAGACCAAACCAAAATTGCCTGTTGTTTTTTACTTTTCAGCAAACGAATCACATAATATAATTTTTAAGTAAAGAAAACATAAAGTAATTTTCAAAATATTTTTGGGAAAAGGTTATTAGGTAGTGAAAAAGCAATATGGAAAAGGGCAAATAAAGTGAAGAAAACGTTAAAAGAAATTACCAAATGACGCGGTATGGAACGTGGTCATGTTATCATACACGCTCTTCCCACCTGAAATGACCGTCTTGCCCTTCCCATCTCCAATAAACATTATGTTGGTCTTTTTCCTCCCCAACTTCAGTATTTTCTCCTCATACCTATGACCATTGTAAAGTGGCATTTTTTATTACTATGTCTCAAAAAAAGTCAGATATTTTTGTAATTTATGACTTCAACTCGTCAATGCAACTAGTTAATATAGACGAACAAGCCAAAATGAAGCACATTAAAAGCAGTCTAATAACAGTTAAAACTTAAAATCGTGATGAAATAATGCATAAAGTAAGTCCAAAAATCATTAGCCACCTATAAAGCAGGAAATGGGGACACGTGGACGTCCAATTGAGATAAAGTGATAACATGACTCGGGGGTATTAAAGTTATTTAACGCTTACGTAGCAGCTAAGAAGCAATTAAAAGCCAAACCAAACCCAATTAAATCTCTCTTTTCATTTTTTTTCTCGAGCTCACGTCGGTCAAAATTACCTTCCCGCCCTCACGTAGATAATAAACCGCCGGGTGCTGTTCTCCGGCGCCATTTTGATCGCCTCCTCCACCGTCCGACAAGTCCCGTTACCGTCCTTGGATACGACCACGTCGGCCCTGATCGACGCCGGCGGCGCGTCCAGCAGCCTCCTGTCTCGCCGGGACACCCACGACGGGAACTCCCCTCGCGCCGCCCCCTCCCCGCCCCACAGCAGCCTCCTCCGCCGGTTGTTCACCGGAATCCCCGAGAAGTCCCCCCCGCCGGCGATTTGCGCGTAAATCGCGAGGCAGTTGCTAACGAGCTCCGACAGGTCCTTCAGCCGCGCCGACATCCGGCCCTTCACTTCCCCGCCGCCGCCGCCCAGCTCCTCGAACCCCTCCTCACACGTGTCGTGGTTCGTCAACGACGCGCTCAGCCACGTCATCACGTCCTGATCCCTTCCCCCCGCCACGTGGGCGAGCGATCGCGACAAAAGGTCCACCGAGTCGTCCAGCAGCTCTATGCACGCCTCGTACGCCGACCTGTCATTTTTTTTTTAATTTTAATAATTTCCAAATATCAGCCAAATATTTATATTTAAAAAGTAAAAAATACAAATCAAAATCCCGGCCGGTAACCTGACGCGAGGGTCCATCTCCAGGTGGCTGATCTCGGATGCGGCGTAAAGCGCGCCGCCGAACTTCTGAAGTGTCAGGTTGACCGAAATGTGGACGATTTCCGCCGGGGAGGAGGCGGCGGCGGCTCCGGGAAATTCGGCGAGAGAGCTCAGGCAGAGACTCGGGTACGAGGTGAGGCCGCAGGCTCGGGAGACGGCCTCGGAAGGGCGGAGGCCGTGGAGGCGCGGCGCGCCGGAGGAACCGTCTCGGCTGCGGATGGCCACCGCGACGGCAGCGGCGCTGGCGGCGGCGATGATCAGAAGGGCGGCGAGGATGAGGAGTGGCTTGATTTTGGTCCGGTTGGGAGGGATGGGAGCTTCGCTGCGGAATGAGGAGCCGAGGCTGCCAGGCTCGGGATATCCGAGCCTACCGTACTCCATTTTGTATTGCTTTGGGTTAGGAAAAAGGGATGTGTGGGGAACCGTTGGATTAGTGTGTGTGGAGTTAGTGAGTGAGTTAAGTGGGAAATTGAAAGTGTGGGTGTATGTGTATATATATATACGGGACAGTGCATGTGTTTTGACGATGAGTGAGATTGATGTCCGGAAAATTATTAGCTGGACACGACTAAATCAAGGAAGTTGTAATAATTTTTGTCTGTGTCTGTACAGTGAGTGGATTATGAATGGGGACGAAGGTTCTCAATTTTCTGACTTATCTAATAGGGGGTGATTTGATATAATTTATGTAATTTGATTTTGATTAGATTTGCTGATTAATGAAAGTTAATTTTAAAAGTTGATTGCATTAAGTTTGAGTTATTTTGTAGTGAGTTTTTGAATTTGTATTAAAATAATATTTAAAATATACTATATAAAGTTAATTTAGTGTAAAAGTATTAGAAATGTGATACGTAATAGATGAATAATGAATAAAATTGATATGACATGTAACAATTATTGATCGATATTAATTAATTATATTGATAATATTGAGGATAATTAATTGAGTTAAAACCAAATATCTTATGAACAATCAGCCATATTGTGAGCTTGAAAGTGGATTTGATAAAAATATAACTAATTGCAAAAAGTCCTCAAACTATAGCTCTCTTAATTCAGCTAGTGTATTATTATTATTATTATTATCTTTTTTTTTTTTTTGTTATAANTAAGAGAGATGAATAATTATTAATAGAAACCTATTGAAACAATATAAAAGCTCTGCAGTAGTAGAGACGACAATAACGCCACAAAGCCACTACACAGATCTAGCGAGGGATCAAAATTCAAGCCAAATCTGCTAATAAATTCAATTAATGGATAATTCTGAGTATGCATTATCCCTTAATTAATTAAACAACCAGTGATATATAATTTGTAAAAAAAATAATTATTAATTTTCTGTTTTTTGTACTTTCCCACAATAATAATAGTATTCTTTAAAAAAATTCTGAAAATTTCATACAACTTTCGTGGGGACACATGGATTTCCATTGAAATAGTATTTTTATGCAATGTTCACACGGCATATAGTTAAATTAGGAATTTGTGACCAATATTTTCTCCCAGAACTCAAAAGCAGTCTACTGAAGATGACGTGGCACGCAATATTTTGGTAAAAAGTGTGGTGAGGCAAGTAAAAAGCAAAATTTTGACGGTTTTGGAATTTTAACAGCAGGCAGCTACTTTACTATTACTATTTTTACCAGTTCAATTGAGCTCATCTATCCAACCACTTGTTTAGTCAGTCTGACATCAGATAACAATAAATTATTTAATCCCATCAAATCCATATTGCATATGTAATGCACATGATTCGTTAGTCATTTAATTAACCTTCGTAGTGATAACCATAAATATACATTTATAAATAACATTTTCTCATTTTTTAAGAAATCTTATTCGATTGAGTTTGTTACTCAAACTCAAATCGAGTTTATATCGAGCTAAGTTGTCAGCTGATGAGCCACATCAAAATTTACAAGCCAAATCCGAATTTTAACAAGATGAACTTGAGTCTTAATGAGTCGAGTTAAACTAAAAAATTTAAAATTACATAAATGTCACTCTGTAAAAAAATTGTTCTAACAGTAATATATTATAATGAAAATTACAATAGATATTTCAATGGTATTGCTCATTCGAACAAAAATTCTAACACAATATTCCCTTTGAATGGGATTTCGTTGGATTTTAGTTGATATAATTCCAACGATCATTTTTCTAATGATTTATTACTATAGGGTTTCCGCTGGAGTTATTATTTCTGTTCATATTTCGACTGTTGAAAAACTACTATTTGAGACGTCAAAATCCAACGCAAATTTACATAAAAAACTCATATTCTGTTGGAATTTGCGTTAAAATCAATTGAAAAGTTCCAACAAAAATAATAGCATTGTAATAACTATTTTAAAATATATTTAAATTTTTTCATTGAAATTTTATTATTTTCTAATGGTGCCTATTTTCAAACCGTAAATAAACTTAGCTCGAACTCGATTTCTTTATCAAACGAATAAAGTTAAACTTAAGTCATAACGGCTGAATCGACACGACACTTTCATTTAATTGGTTTAATAGAGAGGTATATCCGCATGTAATATGCATAAAAGATAGATAAATTAGAGACAAAATATTATATTGTATTGAAGGTTCGCCCATAATGCCTCTTAAGTGTTACATGGATGATTATTAGAATAAATTAGTCCGTGTATCTCCTTCAATATTCTTTATGTTCCTTTAAAATTTTATGATAAATTTGGTGCAATCATTATTTCTATTTTTTTAAATAAGTTTTATAATACATCAAGTGGAATATCATGCATATTTGAAAGACTGTCTTTATCTACTCGCATTTTCTAGAACTCAAACACATATATATATATATGCACGCACTCCTGACTCCCGTGTCTTCTTTTCTCATTCACGTAATTATAAAAGAAAACTCAATGATGATAATCTTTTGAATTTATAGGATAAAAAGGCAAACAAACATTAATAGTTACAACCAATAATGAACACCTTTACATAAAAATGACATTAAAAAAAAAATGTTATTTATACTTATATAAAAAGTCATCTTATTTACTAAAAATAGTAGACAGAAAAGTCAAAGTAATTAATGTTTGCTGGAAATAGAATGACATTAATTACAGATTTGTTTTGGTATTTATTGGCTTGACATTAAAGATTTGTTATGTGATAAAAATCAGAACCGATTTTTTTACCTTTGTTGGAAAAGTCAAAGGTAAGTATAGATTTGTTTATATTATCAAATCATAAAAAGATATTAAATCCATATTGTAAAAAAAAAAAATAATTCATATAATTTTATAACAATTCTACTACACTATTTAACAGTATTCTTTTTTATTATATAATAAAATAATAATTAAATATTATATGGTGAACAACAATAAGTAAAATTGTTACTTTTCTTATATCAAGAGATAAATTTATATGTTAAAATTTATTTTTTATTAGTATAAATATTTTAGTGAAATAATATATTAATTATTTTACAAGCTAGCTCTAACATGCTCATATTTAATGTTCTGGCTAAAAAAACAACGCGGTTAAAAGATGTAGAAAAAAATTTATAATAACCCTATTGTTTTTTAGACTTAACGTTGATTAAAAGATGTAGAAAATAGATAACAACCCTATTATTTTTTAAACTTAAATGGTCAGGACTGTAAAAATAACTCATTTAATATTTCTGTCTCGTGCATCGCACGGGGTGCGTACTAGTATATATTAAATTTCTGAATAAAAGTTGGTAATTGAACTAAAATTAATAATGGGTTATTACACTATAACTAATCTACTTTGTTAAATTGTTTTACCAATTAACTTACATAATTGCATGTGTTGACAAGATACGAGCTATTGATTTTGGTAATTATTATTACGATTAAACTACTTTGATGTAGTTAATTGATACAAGATTGATGTATATATTTAATACTTGATGATTTTAAAGGTTCTATGATATGTAAAGTGACAATATCGTTCATGAATTCTTGATACGTATGTCACTTATTATGTCACTATAGCATTATCTTAGTACTATAACAAGAATTTCAACACAATCTGTAATCATAATTTTGCAATACGGCATGAATTGGATGCAATCATATAACTTTGTATCAACTAAAGTCGATAAAAGCCAATGGTTAACTATAGATAAAGGCCAATGATATACAATAACTCTTTTCGAACACAACTTACTAACTTTCATTGCACTACTAATAGTATTACCTTTTTTTTTTAATGTCATTTTGGCTTTATCAACGATTAACCAAATAAATGACGTTTTAGATTTTTTCTACATATTTTTTTATTATTACTCTCGTTTAGCTAATAAATACATACATATTTTTATATTCACTCTTCATGTTTTCTCACATCATCCATCTTTATCCTCGTTAATGAGGGTTATTATTGACAAAAAAAGATCCTTAATTACAAAAGGACACTTATTAAAAAAAAAGGAGGGAGTAATAGATTGGTACAAAGATAATTGAGCATTGATTATCACTTTAATTGGGCATCTCTTTTTATTTTCTATTGTGTCATCTTTTGCCTAAAAGTCGCATCATCTTCCTTGCTTGAGATTCCATACAATTCACTATATATAAAGACAACTCAACACAATTGTGCACAAAATTTCTCTGACTAAATATAGCTGCTCCACAGATATGTATATATATATGCATCAAATTTCTATCTTTCATTTTTAATTTTTTATTGGAGAGTTTAGTATATAATAATTATCTTAGTAAATTATCAATATAGATTGTGGTGGATTTAACTTATGTGATTATGAAATTATCACACTTAATTAATTGGCAAAGGTCCATTTTTTGTAGCGAAAGACTTTAATTTTATCAATTGAGAGCATCACGATCTCGTTCTATTCAAGGTGGTACTATGAGAAGATAATTTGGTACTCCCACCATAATGGGTGTTTATTTAAAAGTTTTTTTAATATTTTTTTAAAGATTAATTTATTAAATAAGTATTATAATTAGCATTTTAAATGGTTCAAATATGTAAATAGTAAGAAAATATTTTCCACTGATCAAAACATCTAGTCATCTTTAAAATTATTTTCAAATATTCATTTCTATATTATTTTTATTGCGTTAGTTCAAATAAGAGTTATATCAATGTTGATTAATTTATTTGGTAAATTGTCAAAATTACATTAAATGGTTCTAATCTATAAATAGTAAGAAAAATATTTTCCACTGATCAAATCATCTTTCCATGTTCAATAATTATTTTCAAATATTCATTTTCTGTGTTATTTTTATGTCATTATAGTTCACATAAAAGTTATATCAATGTTGATTAATATATATGGTAAAATAATCAGATTTTTATTATCAGTCTTTCACAAAAAAAAAACAAATAATAATTTGACTGAAAATGATGACCTTTTTTTTTAATATCAAAATTTATGTAATGTAAAACACATATTACATCTATAGATGTATAGCTTATATTATTTTTGTACGCATTAATATGCCATCAAACTAGTAATATATAAACTCGATCTATCCCCGTAAACAATATTAGTAAGAGTTTTAGTTACCCAATATAATCACACATTTACACACATATTAGAGAGTTAAAACTCCACAATTTAATGAAATTATTATGTGTGTAGCTTGCAATTAGTTGTCTTATACTTAGATTAAGACATTAATTGACTTTAAAATTGAGACCGCTAATATGTTTTGAATCTAGCGGCTATACCAACTCGACAGATATGAAAGAAAATGAAACTAAAATATTTAAGTGGTTGGATTTTGACTTCATGTTTATTTTTTTCTAATTCTTTAAAAACAATTATTTTCAATATATTGTATATCTCAACATTGGAATTTCATTTAATTATATACAATTATTATAACATAATATTGTATAATTTGTTTCTTTTCACCCACTTGATGGTGACTGTGTGTGTGGTGACTTGGGTTGACGAGAGTTTGCGCGTGGCTGGAGTTGGTGTCCACGACAGCTGTAAAATAACTTTTGGGTCGTATAAAATTTAATTTATTTATTTATTTTTCTCTTTTTTTGCCTGAAACAAAATAAATATTTCGTTTTAACATTATCGAGAATAAGTGTAGCTGATAAATAATAGTATCACCTTTAATTTCTGGAGACCACCGACAGGCTAATACATGGATTAAATGAAACCTGTATGTGTATGCGAGTGTGTATATATACACGTATGTACATTTAATGTTGAAACTAAATTAACCAATACAATTTATAATCCAGAGTCCCATATATTTTATTCTATTTGGTAATGGGCTTGGACAATGTATGTCAATGTCATGTAGCCATAAATTGGCAAAAAATTAAAATTGGTCCAATAAATTCCCCTAATTAACATTCTTGATCTTAAAGACATTAATAATTTTGATTCACAATATTTTTTTTTTTTTGGTAAATTCCATTTAGATTAAAAGCTCCAAAAAATAAACAATTAGATCAAAATTGTAGGTGGAACAAAAATTTAATTTGCGGATCAAAACTACTATCCTTAAATTAGTGGATAAAATATGTTATAAATTAATTTTCCACTAATTGGGGTGGTTTTAATATCTTGCATGGAGTTTGTTTGATAAACACTATAACTTAGTGTACAGCTAGCTAGTTATTTAGTTAGGTCATTAGTATTTTTATATTAAAATAAATTTGATTTGGTAGAATATATTAAGTAAAATTAGAGCTTATTTTATAATTTTTTATAGGTAGATTTTTTCTTTTTAAAAAAAAAGCTATCGAAATTTTATTTTAATCGACTTATTATCTAATTTTTTCCAATCACTTTTATTTATAGCTAATTTTTCATCATCAGTCATAAGTTATCAGCTATAAGTCTAAATTTACTGATAAGTAATCATCTAATTTATCAATTAGATTTACTAAACATACTCATAGTTGTACAATTTATGTATATAGGTTTTCCTTATAACAAGAATGAATTGAACCTTACAATTGTGAATTAAACAATTTAATTAA
>BKCP01004872.1:271721-289987 GCA_008636005.1 Striga asiatica
CTAATCCAATTACTTTTTCTTCTAGAAACAGCTAATCACGTTATATTTATATAAACAACGTTTTTCAACTTGAACTCGTTCAATGATGGTCCCAACTCCAAGTCGATTTGAAGCCAAACTTGGTCCACTTTGCACTTGACCCGTTCATTGAGGGTTGACCCGTTCATTGGGTGTTGACTCGGTGACTCGGGAGTCAGCTCGGGTCACTGCACGGAGCAGGTTTGAAAACATTACATTTAACTCATTATAATTTTGTCTAAAAGTAAAATACAATATATACTATATATATTCTCTTTTGAATAAACTGTGCCAAATGCCATCTCTCTCATAGTCTATGTTCGAATATCCGCATTAGATAAATAAATGCTTATATTGTCCAATAGCTAGGGGTGATCAATGGTGCGGTTCGATGAAAAACCACATCGAACTTAAAAAAATTAAAAACCGAACCCATAAAAAAAGAAATCAAATCATACCGCAATTTAGAAAAAACTGAAACGAAATCGAACTTGAAATCTTTTTTACATTGAAATAATCAAACCGAACCGCACCAAAATCCACAGTTTGGCTCAGTTTCAATTTTATCATGATTTTTCTATACAATTTATTCTATTTAGTGTTGTTCGGTTCTGAACCGCACACGAACCGTATAAAACAAAAAATCGAACTTATAAAAACCTATAACCGCATCGCACCGCAATATAAAAAAAAATTTAAACCGAAAGTTTTTATATAGAATAACTGAACCAAATCGAACTGTACTGATTGTACGGTTCGACTCAATTTTTCGGTTTTGGTCAGTTTCGCGCTCCCCAATAATAGCCCAATAAGTGCATGCCTGTAGTTGTAGTCAATCGCTCTCTTTGAACGGTCCAATGCAGCTGATTTTGCAGCATCAATCTTGGGTTTAGAGAATTTGTTATGGGCTTCTTTTCTGGGCCCTGATTTGGAAAAAAGCTCTATGTTTCTCACCTGTCCAATTGGTTCTTTGTCAGGTGACAATTATTTGACTGAATGTTTTCGAACCTCGTAAGTGGATCCCATCTATTGGGCTTGGAGTACTGGGCTATTTTTGTGGGTCGCGAGTCCATTTTTAATGGTGTCTGCATCTAGTGCCTATTACCTAGTATATGGTAGTATAAATTGTGCACTTCTCTTGCCATTTTTTACCATAGTTTTCAATTAATATTTCTTTTTCTAAATTGCTCAAAGACCAATTTTTATATGGGACGATAATTATCTTTTTTTCTCTCTACGTAAGTTGTCCACAAGCGGGACAAGCCACTAGTTTTCTTCAGACCCAATTGTCAAAAATATGAGACAATTTTTATAAATAGGTATATTTGGCCGTCCAAAAATTGTTTAAAAGTCAAAAGCTGGGTGATTAAAATAGTAGCTAAATAAAATAATCTCAGGCACATTACGTTCTATCATGCAAAGAAAATTGAAAAATGAGTGTTCCCCGAGTCTATTTATGTTTAATTAGTTCAAACATTTTAAATTGCAAAGAAAAATGAAAAATAAATAAGGTGATTAGGATACAAACAATTGTATAGCCATAATATCTGAACTAACACACTGTATATGTGTATATATGCACACAATATTTGGACAAGACAGCCACGTGTACTTCATGCATAGGTGTTTCAATTTGCAAAATTAGAAGAAGCTGTAAATTTGAGGTTGTTGTGACTTTAGTGATGGTTTTAATTGTGGTTTGTACAATTAGGTGAGAAAGCTACTTGCTCAAACTTATAAGAGATATTGAATGATATTACATGAACAACAAATTTGTGGTAAATGTAAGTGAAGTATTATTTTCTTCCCGCCGAATTTGAGGTCATTTAAGTTTGAAATAGGGTTGGACCCAACCTTACTATTCAAATCTCTAACTAATGGAGAATTCATAATATGATAAAGGAGAAAATGAACATGAAAGAGTAAAACTTTTGCTACCAATCCTTGTAACTATTTAAAACGACATTTTTTAATAGTACATCAAAATTTGTTTTCTGTTAAAAAAGAAATGTTTTTATATTGGCTCATTCTCAAAGCTCGCTTTCCTCAATAGTACTTCATACCTGAAAATTAGTCCCCAAAAGTGGAAACCCAATTTGGATTTAAAAATTCTAGGATTAGAGTGTACTTTGATTGTTACATTTTTTTTTTTAATTTCATTTTGAAATCGTGTTTTTGCTTTCCCTAATATGTTTTCGTTTTACCTAACTCAGACCCTACCTTTTTCTATTTAACAGGACCATATAATACATCAACTTAATTGAAAATCACTATTAACATATTAATTAATATCCCTATGTTATAGCACATGATTGATATTTTCACCTTAAGTTCACTATATCTCCAAGCTCTATATAAACAATGATAAGTAAAATATGCTATATATACTTTCAATTTATTATAATATATGTCTAGTGACTAGCAAAAACTCCATATATGAGATGAGAACATCGCAAGAAGAAAAAGAGCCGGCAAGCCCAGGTGCTCGTTTGATGCAAGC
The DNA here is from genome assembly GCA_008636005.1 of Striga asiatica. Classification (NCBI taxonomy): domain Eukaryota; kingdom Viridiplantae; phylum Streptophyta; class Magnoliopsida; order Lamiales; family Orobanchaceae; genus Striga; species Striga asiatica. Next base: position 274,240 of record BKCP01004872.1, read on the forward strand.
GCCGGGCTTCAATCTTTGCATATTAGCCGTCATGGGTTTTAAGACAAAGATTGACCTCGAGCTATTCAGAGAGGAGATAAGCCAAAAGCTATCTAAGCATGCTCGATTTTCTAGTTTGCTGGTATGTAAAACTTGTTATCGATAACTTGTCGAAGTAAATAATATATATATATATATATATATATTATAACCACATATATTTCAATCATTTATTAGCACTAAAAAAAGTAAAATTGTATATTGTGGTAGTTGGGAAATTATTGATATGAATTAAATTTTGGCTGACCAATTTGGCAAAAAGAAAAGAAAAGGCTGGTTGTCCAAAATATTAGAATTACAAAATTTTGATAAATTAATGGACCCATACACAATTCGTCCTAAAAGTTGGTCCACAATTATTCTTTAACAACCCAATAAATTGAATATGTGAGTCAAACATGAGATTCTTAACAAATTTAGTCAACGAATTTCTGATTAAAATGGGGACGATTTCAGCTAGTATACTAAGTTCTGCTTGTTCATAATGTTTTTATAGTATAGTAAGATAGATATGCTAATGATGATATATATATAGATATATAAACTTTGGACATTTATTGTGGGTATAGAGGTGGAAATTGTTGCCAAATATATACTCGATGACACACTATTAAAAAACACGATTAAAAAGACAAATATCATGATAGGTACCACATGAAGTAAAAATACGACATGACAAAACACGAAATAGTAAAAGTTGTTTAAACTTGAATTTATTATGGTATCATATTTATGATAAAATAATATAGATAACACGAGGTAAAATAGTAAAATACATACACAATGTCTTGACTTGTGAGATTGACACCTCACCTGTTTCACCTTACTCTCCACCTATTTACCAGCACCAATTAATGCATCAAACTTGATATAATAATTAATTTTATTAATTACTCCCAGCGATTTTTTCTACAGACCCTTTTTTTTTTTTTTTTTTCCCTTCTTTCTTTCAACCTTTTTCACCTCAACTTGATAAAATATATTTATTTATACTAGCTTGCTAGTACAAGCAAGAAAAAAAATATCTATACATGAGATGAAAATGTGTGAAGAAGAAGAAATAAAAGATCCCGCAAGCCCGGGAGCCCGCTTAATGCAGGCACCGGGCTTCGACCTCTGCATATTAGCCGTCTTTGGTTATAAAACGAAGATCGATCTCGACTTGTTTAAGGAGGAAATAGGCCGAACACTAGCTAGACATCCTCGATTTTGCAGTTTGCTGGTATGTAAAATTTGAATGTAGAATTTGTATCTACATTCTTGATTATACAATTTTATTTACGTATTTTGGCTACTTTGCAATGTTGGATGTGTAGCTATGTATATAGTCGTAACAATGGCTATTGTAATTTCAACAACCTGAAAAGACGCTCAATAGAAGTTGAAAAACAGATCTCAATTATTAGTCATTTGGTGGAACTAGTCACGAATTGTTGTAATTGTGGAGTAATTTGTCGTTATTCTATGCCCAAAAAATAATCATCAAAATATTTAAAAAAAGGACAAGTTAATAGGTAAATGACTAAATTCTAAAATGATTATTCAGATTAATTAAGACTAGTACGTGGCCCGTGCGATGCACGGGGAAACAATATTACGATTGTGTCATAAGTTAAATATATAATTCACATATTGTTTTCAAAACAGGACCGGACCGAACAGTCCGACCGAATAGACCGGCAATCGGTTTATCGATCAGTCCGATTAACTTAAATAAAATGTTTGCTTGCAAACCGGTCAACGCCTGTCGGTTTTGGTGTTCGGTTGAACTGGTAAGAACAGTACGATATTTTAAATATATTGTTATTTACTTTTATTTCAAATAATAAAAATAGGAGAGAGTATTAATACCTAGCCTATTAGGTAATATATCATTGAATTTTGTACCTTGATAGGATGGAATAAGATTGGTTAAGATTACATATGACATATAATGGGATAAGGTTGGTTAAGATTATCCTCGTTTACTAAATAGGATTGAGATAAGATTACATATGACATGTCATGAGTTGGCGGGATATATATCCTTGTTGGCGGGACAAAAAAATTCGACCATTATGGTGTGATAAAATTATCCTTGGTCTTAAATGACCTTTATTTAATCTAATTTTTTTTATTTAATTTAAAATAATATTATTTGATCTATAAAATATTAATTTAAATAATTTAATTTAATTTAAAAAATATTGTTTAATATAAAACAATTTAATTTATTTAAAATAATATTATTTAATTTATAAAATATTAATTTAAATAATAATATTTAATTTAAAATAATATTACTTAATTTAAAACAGTATTATTTAATGAATAAAAAATTAATTTCAATAATTTTTTTTAATTTAAAAAATATTGTTTAATATAAAGTAATTTAACTTAATTTAAATTAATATTATTTAATTTATAAAAAATTCTATTTAATTTAAAATACGTTTATTTAATTTAAAATAGTTTTATTTAATCTAAAATACTTTAATTTAATTTAAAATATTATTATTTAACTATAAAATATTAATATAAAATAATTTATTTAATTTAAAAAATATTTTTAATATAAAATAATTTAATTTAAATAATTTAATATAATTTAAATTATTTTATTTAATATAAAATAATATTATTTAATCTATAAAATATTAATTTAATTTAAAATAATATTATTTAATTTATAAAAATATTAATTTAATTAAATAAATCAGTAATTCTATTATTTATCATAGATTTTTATTCACTTTGGTAAACATAAAACAATTTATATCCAAAATTTGATGTGGAAAATTGGATGGATTAATTTGTCCAATTCCATCATCTCTAGTAAACGAGGCTTAATGTACAACTTATTTTCCTAGCTATGTGAGAGTATTAAACTAAACAAAACAGGACTAAAATGCCCCTGTTCAATTAATTAATTATTTATATCCTTTTGATATTTTTACTAAACACATACTAATTGGGTGGGGGTGAATTAACCGTTTGCTTGTCGATCCATCATATCCTATAAATAAAAAAACATCTTTATTGTAGCAACCTGTTTTTGCTACTGTTCGCTTATATTGTTTGTTTGTTGTAATAACTAGATTACCAAGAACAAAATGTTTGGCACATTTTCATGGCAACGTACGAATGTAGATTTAAACAAACACATCATTGCCCCTAAAGTCAACCCCGACATGGAAAACCCGGATGACTTCATAGACGACTACATTTCGAGCCTTTCGAAAAGCCAGATGAGCCACGACAAGCCTTTGTGGGAGGTTCACGTGCTCAACGTGAAAAACTCGGATGCAAATTCGACCGTAGTCTTCAAAATCGACCATTCTATTGGCGATGGCGTGTCCTTAATTTCGCTCGTCATGGCTTGTGCTCGGAAAAAACCCGAATCTCGATTTTTACCGCCCGTTGCAAATAAGAAAGCACGTGAAGAAAAAGTCAACCCTAAAAATAGTTTGCTGAAGAGATTGTTTGTCTTGGTTTGGACATTGATTTTGCTTGTGTTCAACACTTTAGTCGACTCGTTGTTGTTTTTGGCGACCGTTTTGTTTTTGAAAGATACAAAGACGGTTATTAAAGCGACCGGTAATGTGGAGTTGTGTCCGAGGAGATTCGTGTGGAGGGTTATTAGCCTTGACGATATTAAGCTCGTCAAGAATGCTATGAATGTGGTACGTCAATTTTTTTTTTTTTTCTTTTCTATAGTTGTATCTAATTTTCGTTTGGCTATCGATGAGATTTTTATTGTTGTTTATTCTTAACTAGAATGATTACACGTGTCAGTCATCCAATGTTATGATTACGAAATAGAATAAGTTGAATAGGAGGAAATCAAGTAGCTTACTTTTTAGTTTCAAGAATTTTGCATTGACAAAAAAGTTCTACTTCATGTTGTTCTCATTAGGGCTGCACACGAACCGAGCAGCTCGCGAGCGCTCGAGTCAAAGCTCGGCTCGAGCTCGAGTTTGACCAAACTTGAGTCGAGCTCGAGCAGCTCGAGCATAAACTCGAGTCGAGCTCGAGCATAAACTCGAGTCGAGCTCGAGCTCAAAATTTACATTGTCGAGCGGCTCGCGAGCGGCTCGAGATTATGTTAAATTACAAAAATACCCTTATATATGTGTGTATCTTAATATTAATATATGTACTTAATGGTAATTTTACAAATTTACTTGAAAAATTTCGAACCGAACTCGAGCCGAGCTCGAGCATTATGAAATCGAGTCGAGCTCGAGCTCGGTATTGTTTGTCGAGTCGAGCTCGAGCATCAAAAAATCGAGCTCGACGAGCTCGAGCTCGAACTCGAGCAGCTTAAAAAAAATAATCAATCCTGCTCGATAAGGCCAATGCTCGACTCGGCTCGGCTCGTTTGCAGCCCTAGTTCTCATATGAAAAAATGAGTATGAGGATTCTACATTTTTCGTGCGTGATAAGCCTCAATTATGCATTACGAATGCTACGTATGCGAATTGAAATAGTGCTAATTCTATCTATGTGATATTGATACATTACTTGTTATGATTTTTTTCATAAATTTTTCATTTAATCGGTTTAAAAACTCTTTGTTTTGGTAAAACAATTTTGACGAATTTTATGTTGGTGTTCGTTCATGAAGAGCATTAACGACGTTGTGCTTGGAGTCACGGAAGCTGGCCTCAGCCGTTATCTCAGCAGGAGATACGGTAAATTTCCTCATTTAACCCAACGAAAAACAGTAAAAAAATGGTAATTTTCGTCGCTTCATAATGCATCCCAATTACCTTCGATGCAGAAAAACACGACGAAAGTGGTATGAAGATAACCAAGAAAGGTTCCGGTTCTCTTCCCAAAAACATCCGTCTTAGGTCAGCTTGCATTTTCAACCTCAGGCCGTGTGCAAAACTCGAGGTGAGTATTTAATATATATATATCCATAACCGAAGTTTACAATATCCATTTTGTTTGATTTTTCCAAAACCGAGCAAAAATGAACTAAGAGAAAATACACAGGATTTGGCCGAGATGATGGAAAAGGAGAAGCTATTGAAAGGAATGTGGGGCAATTTAGTCGGCATTGTTGTGCTTCCTCTAACCATTGCCCTTGAAAACGATCCCTTAGCCCACATACGAAGGGCTAAATCGACTATGGATCAAAAGAAACTATCACTCGGCCACAAAGTCGCGTTTGGGGTCATGAAGCTAATGATGTTTTTGTTCGGAAGCAAAGTAAGTTACAATCAAATTAACTCGAGTGTTGTTCATTAACTCAGATTGTTTCGAAACTTTTGTTTTACAAAAAAAAAAAGGAATAAAAAAATAGATTGACAGGTGGCGGCTGGCGTGTCGACTAGAGTTTTCCGGAACACGACGTTATCCTTCTCGAATGTGGTGGGCCCACAAGAGGAGATCAATGTGTTTGGTCATCCCTTGGCATATATTGCCCCTTCTGTTTTTGGTTATCCTCAGGTCCTTCATTAACATAAAAACATTGAAATTTTTACGCGACAATTAATTGTTTGAATATAAATTTTCGGTTAAATTTATTTCTAGTATATTTGTTGGTTCAGGGACTGGTGATACATTACCAAAGCTACGCCGATCGGCTCGTGATAGTCTTAGGTGCTGACGAGGCGCTGTACCCTAATCCTCGTCAACTATGTGATGATTTGGTTAGGTCTTTCGAGATTATGAAAGAAGCAGTGATGAAAAAAGGGCTGTGTTGATGGCTGAGTTTTGCTGAGAGTGTTAGGTCTATATTATCTGCTTGAGTTTTAAATTTAATTAAGCTTTCTATGTAAAGCAGAAAATCTTATGAGCTAAGAAGTGTGCGCATGTAGTAACGTGTTATATTAAAAATGGCATTTACTTCTTCGAATTTGTTTTAAAATTACTTTTTTCTTGTTCAGTTGGTCTTATTTGTGGACTGTTTCAAGATATAGAAGTTGGTTTTATTTGTAGACTCTGTATTTGAACATATAGGAGCTCATCTAGTTAACAAGCCAAACTCAAACTCTTTAGCCTCTAGAAAAAAGGGCTCTTATGTAATTTCCCAAACTATCTCAGCTCATTATGCACTAAAACTATTTTTCAGCCCAGTTAGTCACCGTGAGCTAGAGCAAAACTCATTTACAACTCTAAACTTAATCAAACCGAAACGGCCAGTTTTAACCTGTTTAATCGCCATTAAAAGTTCACATGACCAAATTAACCAGGTCAATTTCAGTTGAAACATGGACACCAAACACTTTCAGTTAAAAGGTAAAAGTATAAGCTAACTTCAATTTCAGATTGTCAAATAACTTAAAATTCTGGGATTGCCAAAATACAAACCAAAAACACAATTGGTACCAGAGTACAACACACAACAATTGGTATTAGAGTACAACACACAACAAATGGTCCACTATAGGCCAAATACAAGCAAAATAGAAATTGGATAGAATTTCATGCATGTAGCCAGGCCAGGAGTGCTTGCAAGAATAAGCAGTCTACTTGATCTTCTTCTTAGGCCTCAGCTGCACAAACACAAGCAAGAAGAATAATTAGCACAATCGATCAATTTCTGAACAAATAATGAAGCAAATAAAAGCATATGAATATACACCACATTTAACAACCTGGTTGGTGTGTCCACACTTCTTCTTCCTGCAGTTGACAGCGCGTGGGTGCAGACGGGCATAACATCTACAATTAAACAACACATGTACAACATTATAATCCAGTGTCAAAGTAGATTATCATGAATATTTGAAAACAAATCAGGTTTCAAAATTTACTACCAAAGCATGATTTGGGTATCCTTGGTCAGAATCAAGAACAAAGATTACTAAGGCAAGTCGAACTTGATGAATTATTGATAACCCTTTAACCGAGTTCATTAAATGTAAGAACAAAAAAGCAAAAAAATGAAATTTTGAAGGAAAGACGCTTGTTTTTTTTATTTTCTAATGTTTTAACTGGATTTATATGAAGTCAAAACAATAAAGATGAATATAACGCAAACAATACAAACTGCAGATACAAGTCTAACATATTGTTCATGAAGTGAAGTACAACAAAAAGTTAAACTTGAAAGGATTACAATCATATATCACATAACTGAAGATAGAGAACTATTAACAGACACCATACATTATTTGTTTGACAATGTCAAAATAAAAGAGCCAATCAACCATCAAACAAATGAAATTAATGGGGGCGAAAAATAGAACAAAATTCAACAATTGCACCAAGTCCTGCGAGCTTACTTGCGGCAAATCATCTTCTCCTGATTGAATTTCCTAGCTAAAGCCATGAGAGAGGGCTCAATGATGCCACCCCTGAGCCTCAGAACCAGATGCAAAGTCGACTCTACAAAATTAACAACAAACGAAATAAAGAAAGAAATATGCACCCTGAAGAAATTAAAACAAAGAAAAAAGGAATAACAAAAATACCTTTCTGGATGTTGTAATCAGCAAGGGTCCGGCCATCTTCGAGCTGCTTTCCGGCGAAGATCAAGCGCTGCTGGTCCGGTGGGATCCCTGAACAGATCCAGAACAAATTTACCAAATCTTAAATCGAATAAAAGTCCCTTATTGCTTTTTCTTTTGCATTCCCAAATAAACATGAAAGGAGCTGAAAAATGGTCGATCAGCTGGGAAAAAAAAGGAAAAAAAAAAAAAGAAAAAAAAATAGATGAGCAAGATGGGTTACCTTCCTTGTCCTGAATCTTGGCCTTGACATTGTCAATGGTGTCGCTCGATTCGACCTCGAGCGTGATGGTCTTGCCGGTTAGGGTTTTGACGAAGATCTGCATTTTGACTACTCTGCTCTTTTACCAAGCTCAAGATGGCTTGATGGGTTTGATATAGTAGGAGGTAACTAGGGTTTTCGGCACTCAAACGACGTCGTTGCCCACACACATGATCGCACGGTGGGCCGTTCTCGGGGGAGGGGAGAATTTGGGCTGGTCCAAGGAATAAAGCCCAACTATGAGAACAATCCATCTACACTACCTATGTCTTGCATAAAAGAAATGAATTAAGTACACTACAGACCAAGCCCAAGTGTATCAAACAGTTGAACCCATTACTCGTTTATCTAAAATGAATCGAGTATTTTCTACAATAAGTTATAGTGCATTCTCCATCGATAATCTAAGTCATAAAATGTTATAGATATGTAATGGTTCTATAAAATTTAATTTTCTTTTGTGCAATAATTTTTTTTATTTTGAATAATCGTATTTAAGTTTGACAGGAGAAATATAATTGCACTTCAATTTCAATATAAATAAAATGAAACAAACATTATTTTTCTCTAGCAATTTTTTGTACATGCATTTCTCTTATTCAATATATATTATTCATAATACAGTTTACATATACAACAATAGAAAATGACGTACTACTTGCAAAATAATGGAGTTATAAATACATACATCATATCAATTGATCATGTTATTCATCATAAATTAAAAGTCCTTTTCATCAGCAGCTATGGATAAGATGAATTTATTACCATACCTTTGGATATTGACCACCAATCCCTGCAAATAAAAATAATAANAACTCCATGAAAATAGTAATGCGGGACTAATCAATCTATATTGTTAGGTGAACAAATGAATGTTAGTAGTAATACATTAAGGTCAATGTTAGTAGTAATACATTAAGGTCCCCCTTTCTCATTTACTACACCAAGGTCCAAAGAAGACCAGACACATTATACTTCCGACCCAAAAACGAAAAATCGACAAGTATGTTCGTCAAAGTTTGGATAGCAATCGTGATGGTTTTCAACACATTCACCGGTCTCATGAGGGCTTTCGCGACACTAATTTTTTTGAAAGATGAGAAGATTATTCCAATTAATCGCGAAAGAGGGAAGGAGAACTCTTCCAAGAGATTCGTGCATCGGATCGTTGATTTTGATGATATCAAGCTCGTCAAAACGGCTACGAATGCGGTTCGTTTTAGTTAGATAGTTACATTACATTACATAAGTGGCCATTATTTTATTTCCTAGGAGTTGAAAAATGATGCCTCTCACATTTTATTTTTTTTATTGATTCATATCCTCTAGACTGTCAATGATGTAGGCACGGGTGTAGTTCAAGCTGGTTTAACTCGCTATCTTAACATGAGATATGGTATTACTCTTCTTCTACTACAAAACCGTCAAATTTCAACGGCGGTATATTGTAACATAATTCCAATGGTAGTTCCAATGAATATTCTACTGTTACAACTCCTATTGAAAATTTTCAATAGAAATAGAAATGTACCGTTGGAACTAATTTTTCATTAGAATTTTAGTTGGATGTTGACGATTCAAACGGTGATTTTTCAACAGGTGGAAAAAGTTAATTATGGAAAAAACTATACAACAAAAAGTGGTCGAAAAAATAAAATTAATAGAATCTTGATTCCAGCGAAGATTTTAGTGTCAACTTATGTTGGAAAATTCAATCAGAAATTATATATATAATATTGAAAAATTGGTAATATTTTGTGTTGGAATACTTTTTAATTGAATTTTTCTTTGGAAGTCGATATCTTTTTTATAGTGTTCTTGCTTTCTTTTCTTTTTTCGTTTGTTCCATTTTTTGGGAAGTTTTATATTCTAATGTGTGTTCACAATTGTCTTCACAGGTCAATGCCGAGGACAAAATCCTACATATGCCCAAAGGAACAACTTTTTGCCCAAAAATCTTCGTCTTACATCAGTAGCTTGTTTCAACTTGAGGCCTTTTGCAATAATTGAGGTACCTTAAACACTTTATTTCAAGGTCAATTAGAAAAATATTTATTTTTTATATACCCTAATAATTGTATTAGGATGCAAATTTATGTAGGATTTGAGTGATATTATGGAGGATGAAAAGCAATTAAGGGGAAAATGGGGCAATAAAATAGGTGGTGCCCTTGTTCCACTTGACATAGTTATGCAAGATGACCCTTGAGCCTATGTTCTTGGAGCTAAGGAGCCATGGATCAAAAGAAACTATCTTTTGAGCCCCAATGTATGGCCATGATATGCAAGCTATTTACCAAATTATTTTGAATTAAGGTATGTTTGACACTTAGCAGGCATTAGATTGAATTAGCTGATAGCGAGAGCTATCAGTTTTGATTCTTGATTGATTGAGTGATTGGATTAATTGTGATTGAATTAACTTATTCGGCATATTGATTGGTAAATAATTAGTTATTTAATATGTAAAAACAATATATTTTACAATCTATGTTTCACAAAACATCTTTAGTGGTTTTTTTTTTCGATCCAAAAGATTATTTCAGTTTGTTACTTATCAAACAATTGAATAGAGGTTCTGACGGATTGGACCACTAACTCACTTCAAACCTCTAATTTAACCCCAAAATACTGCTTACCAACTAAAATCCAAGGTATAAATTTCTTTCTATATCTTGTTAGGCATGAAATTAATGAATAGCATTTGTTGATGGTCACTTTTCACCAACCAGAGTACGAAGTGATATTACAAAGTGGTAATATGTTGGATTAGGAATAATATATATAAGAGAAAAAGAAAATATTGAAATTATGACACAATAGTGGACGAAATATGTGCTTGCGTTTACACGCTTGCACTTTTCTTTTTATTGCTGAATATCTATGAATTTTGACCATCTACAAGATTCATTAACATAGAAAGTACAATGTTATTATACAGGCATCAGCTTCTATTCTCAAGAGAATCTCCTTGAACACAACTTTGTTTTTGTCAAATATGATGGGTCCAAGGGAAGAGATCACTCCATTTGGCCACCCCTTGTGTTATATTGCTCCCATTGTTTCTGGGTTTTCTCAAGTAAGTCAAATTCAATTTTACAAATTTATCATTATTATTTTAATTTCTACCTTAAAAAACACGATATAAGAATGATATCGATACCATTATTTTTTCTTAATATGTTTTGAATAATTTGATTTTATTGCAGGCATTGTTCATCACTTTCCAGAGCTATGCTAATAAGTTTATAATCTCCATAGCTGCTGATGAAAATTTGGTTCCAAATCCCCATCAGCTATGTGATGACATGTTACAGTCTCTTCAAGATATGAAAGATTGTGTGCAAAAGTCAGCTTATGTGACATGTGATGAGATGAATATGTAATTAGAACATTATTAAATGCTATTTTCATATTATATCTGTGGACATATAATTTGACATAATTGACGTGTAAGATATCGGCTATCACTATTGACTAGTCGAGCTCGAGCCTCGTCAAATATACACCGGGATAAATGTGTGCCCAACTAGGATTAAGCCTCAAACTCAGCAATTCTGAGGAACAATGAATAGTGAGCCCATTAGCATATACCCACATACGTAAAATTCATAGCCCAATTTCGTAAGTTCATCCAACTGGCTAGGCCCATTGACGGCTACAAAAACTGTTTTTTCCTAATCATGTTGCTTTTAAAATCAAAACTTAATTGCATATTTTTTAATCAATTTACTTGTTGTTTTAATGAGTGAATTTGTAAAAGATATATAATTTGATTAGTGATATCTAGCCAAGTCTCAATTTATAATTAAATGAGATCGATTTAAATAAATTAAATGTTAGTGTCTATTTCCTTGTTAAATCTCAAACTCGAATATAAATTTTTATGTAATTTTTTAAAATTTTTAACATAATAAATTGTACTTAATTTTATTTATTGGTTCATTAAGTACTCGACTGGATAAAAGCTCATCGGAGCTCGATTATTAGAAGTCCACTCGACTTGTTTACTTCTTTAAGGCGAATCGTTTTTACTACTTTAACCTCCATAAATCAAAGGGTTTTTGGGTTCCACGGTATCACCGGTCACCATCACTATATATACCCCTCTACTTTGCCCCAAACCTCAGCTCGAACCACTCCATAAACCTCAAATCGTGCTTCATCGAAACCCTAGAAATCTCTGATTTTCTGCACCATCCATCTCCTTTCAAGCCTGCTAATGGCGATACTCTCTGAGTTCGAGGAGGACGACCATAAGAAGCCGTCGTCGTCGTCTTCATCGGCGGCGGCTAGGAAGCTGTTCAACGCGGCCCTCGATCCGTCGAATCCTCTGGGGTTTCTGGAGAAGGTCTTCGAGTTCGTGGCCAGGGAGAGCGATCTGTTCAAGAGCGACTCCCTGGTTAAGGATGTGAGTGCGGTGGTGAGGATGGTGAAAGATAAGGTGGAGGCGGCGGAGAAGAGGAGGAAAGAAGCGAAAGCTGAGGCGACGGTCAAGGCGGCGGCGGCGGCGCCACCTGCACCGGCAGTAAAAAAGGAGGAGGTTGTGAAGGAAGTGGTTAAGGAGAAGAAGGAAAGCGAGAGTAAAGCGAAAGTGGACGAGAAGGGGCGTCGAGGTAAGTTAATTATGTTCTCGTTTTAGATCTTAGTTCGCCCATTTTTTTTACTTGTATATTTTATTTGTTGTTAATTTCTTGTTGTTTGGGCTTCGCAATAGCAGTAATTGATTATTGGCCCTGGTTTAAAAATTTTGCAACTTGGATTATTTGGGTTAACTCGTGAGCTTCAGTTTTGTTTGACTTGTACTGGTGTAGCATTAGATAATCAAAGAGCAGGTATAGGACAAAGGCACTTGGTTATTTGTTGGATTTGAGACAGGCCCAGTATGGCAATTGGTAATTAGTTCATTGAGTTATAGCTTAGTGTATTTATTGCGTAAAAGTGTTCGGTGTGAAACCAATTAAACAGCTATGTATATTGTTTGACTGTTGTTCTACATCAGTTGAGCTTGATGTAATCCAATCTGCTTATGCAGTTAACTTTATTTGATGTATTTATTTACCTTCTAAAGAGTCTGCCTATTGCTTTGGCTTTCTGATATTCAGCCTATATATCCTCATATACCTGTTTTTTTAGACTTGTGAGTACTCTTTTTATTGTTTTTCTGACCAATGGTTTTGATTCTTGAGCAGCTCCAAACAAGATTAATGGACTTGACCTAGATACTCACTCTTGGGGTCAGTCTTTGCAAGAGGTTAACGTTGTTGTTCCTGTACCTCCTGGAACAAAGTCGAGATCCATTGCATATGAGATTAAGAAAAATCATCTCAAAATTGGGCTCAAAGGCCAGCCTCCGATTATTGATGTAAACATTTTCCGTTTCGTTTTTTTGTTTAAGTTCAATTAAGTTTTCTGTAATTTGTAATTATTTGTGCTGAGTACTCAATTTTGTTTTATGTACCTACAGGGGGAGCTTTTCCAGCCCGTCAAGGTTGATGACTGCTTTTGGAGTTTGGGTAGGGATTCTGAGTTACAAAGTTTAGATAAAATGTTCAGTGTAGATATTTGGTGTACCTGTTTTAATTTCCAAAATTATTTACCCGAAATATGATGTTATTATTTTAATTTCCAAAATTATTTACCCGAAATATGATGTTATTATTGCTCGACTGATGGTTATTCAATTTTGCAGAGGACCAGAAATCAATCTCCATTCTCTTGACAAAACAAAACCAGATGGAATGGTGGAAATGCTTGGTGAAGGGTGATCCAGAGGTCGACACTCAAAAAGTCGAACCGGCAAACAGCAAATTGGCCGATTTAGACCCCGAAACCCGTTCTACTGTTGAGAAGATGATGGTAAGGACTTTAGAAACCTGGCCCATTGACTGGTGCAGTTTTTTTTATTCCAAATTATATTTGAATTTCTTAGTTTTTCTATACTGTCCTCTTAACATTTTCTTCTCGAATTCTCCTTTTCCAGTTTGATCAAAGGCAGAAGCAGATGGGACTCCCTACAAGTGACGATATGAAGAAACAGGAAATATTGAAGAAGTTCATGGCAGAGGTGAATGCCAATGGCCACTTTTTACTGTTTCATTAATTTGCATTATAATCCATAATTCAAGTTCTTTTATTTCTTATTTGTGTAATTTTTTTTGTTTTTTCGTCTTGTTCCAGCATCCGGAGATGGATTTTTCGGGGGCCAAGATGAGCTAAGGAGGGAGTGGGGCTTATATCAAGAGTCGATAGAATACGTAGGTTGAATGAAAATTGCTAGGCATGCAGGACTTATGCTCCAGTTTCACCGGTTTTTGTCTTTAAGAAAATGCCGTTTTTGCTCGAGTTTTTTCGGGTTTAGATTCTGAAGGAACTGGGTGTGGAAATCATTTGTGTTGTGTAGATACTTATTAATTTCCTTTTATGTTGCTTGGATTAAGACATCATGGGTGTTTTGTGTTTATTTTATTGCATTAGTACTATTTTTCAGGACAGTGGAGGCTTATCATCACCATGGGAACAAAATCCGTTCCGTTGCTTGACACATTTTTTTTTTTACCTGGTTGACCCTCTCAGTGGGGCATTAGGGGCAAATTGTTTTTAACAGTTGGTAAAAAAAAAATAGAAATTCTTTATGTTGATTCTTTACATATTTTGGTGACTGTTGTCATTATGACAGTTGGATCTACGCAGTAAGTTGAAATTCTTTATGTTGATTCAATACAATTTTGGTGACTGTAGTATGACAGTTGGATCTACGCACATACGCATACTTAACGGGGGTGTATTGGTCCACCAATAGATTTCGGTGACGCGCAAAAAATTGAAATCTTCCTATTTACAATACATAAAAGGAAAATAGAAAAGGAGACTAGAATGAGACATCGTTCTCAAGGCCAAAAACAAATCAGCATACAGATTTCATTGTTTTGTACATGTGTGGCTTCATTTTCTTGGAAATAATTAAGGTTAAGAACTAAAAAAATACTCTCCCAATAAATGGTGGTGGTCACTGGTGTAGTCGGGAAAGGAGAACTCCTACCTTGATACGTGTCTTGTTAATAATTTATATAAAAATAAAATTAATACTGCCATCTTCAAACATTTAAAGTAACTTTGTGTTCTTCAGAGAAAGGTGTCCAAAACAATGTCTCGTTAATTTATATAAAAATAAAATTAATACTACAATTTTCAAACATTTGAAGTAACAACTTTTTGTGTTCTTACAGAAAGGTGTTCAAAACAATAAAAATAACAGAGAATGAAAGTTCACTTTGGAGCACATGATACGAAACATAACTTCAAACCTAATGCAACTCGAAACTGCATCCTCGATGGATCTTTTTTTGGCTCATTAATGGTCAAACAATCTTGCTCTTTCAATAAACTTTTATATATAAATATGGTACTTTAAAATATAATAATGTAAACATATAATTTTTTCACAAACTAAACACATCATTTGTGTTTATTAATAAAATGAGCAAAACAACGTTACTTTAGACTAAAATTGTTATAAGAAACGAGATGTTCATGAGTTTGACTCAATTTAAACTTGAGCTCGTTTTCGTTCAAATTTAAATATAATTTCTTTATGTAATTTTTTATAATTTAATTTGTTAATGCACGAATTTGACTCGTCAATATTGATAAATGAATCTAGTTTGATCCTATTTATTTGCTCGGATAGTTCACAATCCAAGACTCAATAGAAGTGCAAACTCAAGTTTGGGGGTCGGGAGTTCGACCGACCCGGCCGGTCTACCACCTAATTTAAAGTAGTTGACGGAAAGAGCCCAATAATGCGAAACTTTTGTCCATTCCAATCATTACAGATTCGGACAAAATTAGCACTTGGGAAAGACAATTGGAAGTCACATCTTATCTCTTGCCATATCGGACAAGAATTATGGGCGCGAGCTGCAAAAGGGGTAATAATATAATTTTAATTCTATTTTAATGGTGGGGGACAAAAATAAAAATTGAAGTTTTGCTTCCTTAG
>BKCP01004872.1:295736-314632 GCA_008636005.1 Striga asiatica
GAAATATTGGTATCAGAGATGACCATTTCCTAAATTTAGTTGAACATGGGAATTTTGGAGGAATTAACTGAACTGAAAGGCCAAAAAGTTGGGCCATACAAAGAGTTTTGTCGCTATTGGATATAAATAAGATCTGTATTAATTGAATATATTAGTTTAAATAAGTTAAATTTGCACAAAGTTGATTAAATAGAGAATTTTAGATATTGAGTGATGTTTTAAATTTGTATTATAACAATATTTAAAATGTAATGATTAAAATTGATCTGTAAAAATAAGAGAAAGGCGGTTCGAAATATGTATAGTTAAAAATATATAAGTAGATAAAGAATTATATTTGATATGATGTGTGAGTATGGTTGATTGATAATATTAAGGAGAGTTATGTTGAATTAATATGTTGTGTGAGTATAATTGATTGATAATATTGAGATAAATAGTGTAAAAATATTATTTAATAGCGAATCAACGGCAGGACTTTATTTGGTAGGGAAATATTAGTAAGACAAGTAATGCTACAGATTGATAACATGGAGTTGGCCACGACTTTAAGTGTAAACACATTCATAAACAATTTCCACAAATATATCTGAGTTGTTTATATGAGAGTCTATATCTCCTACAAGAAAGAGAGAAAACATGTTTGGAGTAGTTTATTCAAGTCGATATCTATTTGAAAATAATCATGATTAGAATATCTCATCATTAAATACAATGAATTTTTATTTAGCACAAATAATAACCTTCATAGATCGAATAAACCAAAGCAGGTCGAGATATTGCCAAACAATCTCATTCTAAACGAGCTATTTATCAACTCCCAATCGACGTCATACATAAAAAAAAATTCGAGCTATTATAACGAATATCATCTCAGTACCGAGCTGATGATATCTAAGTGTTATATCACGAATAAAGTTAGCTTTAAGATGATGATGAAAAATTTTCTTTAATTTATTATTATTATTTTAAAGAAAATAACGACAAGCCATTATACTCTATGCCTGGGTATTTTTCAATAGTGCACCAACAGACACTTCACTCCAGCTGTTTTTCATAGTCTTTTTTTTTTAGTTTATTTCGTATTATTTTTTTATAGATGTATATGTAGGCATCACTTTCGGGTGCATTATTTATTTAAAAAAAAATATGTGGCAAAAAAAAAGTTGTGAAAAAGAATAAAACGGCCGAATTTTGAAAATCCGTTTTTTCTAATAAATGTTTTTTAATATGTAGATTTTTTTTTTTAAAAGAAAACGTTCGAATTTAATAAATTTTCAACCAATCGTCGAAGAAGAGGTTAGTTGTTATTTTAATATAATGTAACATTAATTTTTGGTTGTTTAGAATGTTTAAGAGATAGATTTGGTTAATTGAGTATTGTTTAGAAAATCTTGAATGTTGGTTTAATATATGTTGAATATTTATCCAAATTGTTTATGAATTTGATGTTATTGTTGGATTATGGTGATTAGGGTTTTTGTGGTGTTTTCGATAAATTAATTGAATTTTTTTTTTGTTGGAGTAAAAATATGATTAATTATATGTTGTTGTTGGAAATGAGTTTTAAATGTAGATTGGTAAAATAATAATTGAAATTTTTTCGGGTGTTAAATCAATTGACAATTTTTTTTTTTGTTGGAGTAAAAATATAATTAATTATATGTTGTTGTTGGAAATGAATTTTAAATGTAGATTGATAAAATAATAATTGAAATTTTCTCGGGTGTTTGATTAGACATTTTAAATGTAGATTGGTAAAGTAATAATTGAAATTTTCTGGGGGTGTTTGATTAGCCATTTTGTGTTGTTGTAATTTGTAAAATAGAAATTTTTTTGTGCAACAGGTTATAAATGTCGTCTAACGGTCCCTACTTTGTTAATGTGTACTGAAAAATTCCCCCAGAGTAGAGTTATGTAATTTTTCGAATTATATGTCTAGTCCGGATTGTTCATTTGTTATTAATGGAATAATATCATATGAATAATTGGTAGATATGATCTACGAAAATGGTGGGTTTCGTGATAGTTGGACAATTTCGGATATTACTTTGATGGCGAGACAACAGGATGGTTCGTTTATTACCGGAAGACTGAATAATGATAATGCACTTTCGTGGATTTACTACTCTCCTCCTATGTCCTTTGTGTTTATGTATATATAGTGTTGGAAGCAAACACACAGGTTACACAGGTTGAGGATCCTACGTCATCATATGGTTACGAGGGAATGTTTGGTGGTGAGGGTACGTGGACTACGCATGCCGGTAATTTTGGTGAAGGAACGAGTAATTTCGGCGAAGGGACGAGTAATTTCAGTGAAGGGACGAGTAATTTCGGCGAAGGAACGAGCTTTACCATGAGAGGACCGGACATTGAGGAAGAAATTGTTGGAGATTAAGATTTCATTCCCGGTGAAGACGATTTCACTGATGAGACCTCGGAAACCGAATCGGACAGATCAATTAATGAGGAGAGCGAACAAGAATTCATTAAAGAACACCCCTTTTCCAAATGAAGGCCTCTACGATTATCGCGAGATGGGTGAGTAGGACTCGTCGTGTGTAGACAGAGACAAGTATGCCTTGCCAGTCTGGGATGGGCATGCCGAGACTATCCCGTTTGGGTACAGTTTTTCGTACCAAGGAAGAAGCGCGGACTGATAATCTGGCCTGGAATGTTGAGAATCTTTGGACGGTCCGGACAAAAGATTCCAACAAGAAGTCGTTCAAAGTTGTGTGCAGATCAGCTGAAGTTGTACCATGTATATAGAAGGCTCGGGTAAACGGGATCACGACATATAGGAGGTAACCGAATGGACCGATAGTCACACTTGCATGCAGGTGTTCGAGAGAAATGACCACAAGAATGTGACCGCCACCATGATCTCAAATCTTCTGTCGGCTAAGATTCAGAAGCAGGTGACCTACAGTGTGGAAATGGTCCAGGCCGACGTAAAAAGTGCCTGGGGTGTCGATGTCAGCTACAAGAAGGCGTGGCACGGGAGAAAAAAAGTCATTGATCGTCTGCATGGCACGTGGGAATCGAACTTCGCACAACTCCCCAGTAAGCAAAAATTAATTATAAACGTATTTACGTGTTGTTTGTAACTATAGTTATTTATTTATTTATGGTTACCTTTTTATAATTTGCAGGTTGTTTGCCGCCCTTGAAAGGGCGAATCCCGGTACAGTCGTTGAGTGGGAATAGCAGGGTGGAGAAATGGCGAAGCAATCTCGAGACAGAGAATTCAGATTTGTCTTCTGGGCGTTCGGCCCCGCCATTCAAACCTTCCTTCGTTGTCCGCCGATTATTAGTATCGACGGCACGCACCTGCGAGGTTCGTACAAAGGGAAACTACTTGTTAATTGCAAATTAATATTTTATTTTCTAATTTACAATAGTGTCTGATAAAAAAAACATATGTCCAACTGAGCAGGTTCGTACAAGGGGAAGCTGCTTGTTGCCATAGCACAGACCGCGAATAAGCACCTATTGCCAGTCGCGTATGAGATTGTGGACAAAGAAAGCACGGCTAGCTGGTCCTTTTTCCTAACATATCTGCGCCATCATGTCGTCCCCGATAGACCGATATGTCTTCTTTCCGACAGGGACAACGGCATATTGAGTGCCGTTGAATTACTGGAGACTTGGCACGAACCCCATGCATTTCATCGGATATGCCTTCGACACCTCCGGAGCAACGTGTTTTCAAGGTACCGGAATAAGAAAGTCGGGGGTTTGTGTTGGAGGTTGGGTTCACTGTGTTCTCGCCGCAAATTTGAGCAGAGTCGACAGGAACTCAATGAATGTAACCCGGACGCATACGATTACCTTTTCAAAATTCCTTTGGAAAAGTGGACTCAGTACAAAGATAGAGGACGTCGATGGGGCACTCTGATAACGAATATGTCAGAGAGTTACAACAATGTCCTCAAAGGTGTTAGGTTCCTGCCCTGCAGAGCGTTGGTACAGGCCACAATGAACAAGACTCTGGATTTATTTGAACAGGAACAAAAGAAGTCCAGAGGATGCAGGAGTCCCGTTCCTACCGACCTCTATGCCGCCTATCGGGTGTTGGATAAGACGGCGGTGACTCACGAGGTGCGATGTGTGGACGCCGACGGATCCCGGTACATGGTGACAACCGGTGTACGCACCAATGGAAGAGGGCAAAACAAGTATGTATTTTTTAATTGTAATTTTTTTTTCCTTTCAAATGAGTTTATTTTTTTTAATTTATATATATAAATCATTGTGGAAAACAGGTTTAAGGTCGATTATCAGCAGCAGCGTTGTGCATGTAGGAAGTGGCAGACACATCAGAAACCATGCTCTCATGCAATTCGAGTGTGTCGTCACCGGGGTGATCAACCGGTGTCATTGTACGATTCCTACTTTTGGACGGAGAACTGGGTTGCTCAATTTTCTAATTGGAATTTTGCTCCAATTGAAAATCCTGACACGTGGCCACAGGTGGGATGGAATTTGATTCCGCATTGGCCATCATCTCGAAGCCTGCACCCGGTCGCGCCCAAACGAGATGCTTTAAAATGCGAATGGATCGTCGGGCGCGCCGCAGAAGAGTCCGGGATCTATGCACTAGATGTGGTGATCGCGAACATTTCGTGGACCATTTCCCGTATTCGCATCCTCCCACCGATCGAACTAGACTCCGTGATGATTGGGGGAACTAGATTTTTGATGATTTATATAATGTGCAATCGAACTCGAATTAGTCCAATTGAAGTCAAATTAGTACAATTGAAGTCAATTATAGTGTAATCGAACTCGAATTATAACAATTGAAGTCAAATTAGTGAAATTGAAGTCAAATTAGTAAATTGAAGTCAATTATAGTGTAATCGAACTCGAATTAGTACAATTGAAGTCAAATTAGTGCAATTGAAGTCAAATTTGTACAATTGAACTCAATTATAGTGTAATCGAACTCGAATTAGTACAATTGAAGTCAATTATAGTGTAATTGAACTCGAATTAGTCCAATTGAAGTCAATTATAATGTAATCAAACTCGAATTAGTACAATTGAAGTCAAATTAGTGCAATTGAAGTCAATTATAGTGTAATCGAACTCGAATTAGTCCAATTGAAGTCAATTATAGTGTAATCGAACTCGAATTAGTCCAATTGAAGTCAATTATAGTGTAATCGAACTCGAATTAGTACAATTGAAGTCAAATTAGTGCAATTGAAGTCAATTATAGTGTAATCGAACTCGAATTAGTACAATTGAAGTCAAATTTGTGCAATTGAAGTCAAATTAGTACAATTGAAGTCAATTATAGTGTAATCGAACTGGAATTAATACAATTGAAAATAAATTAGTGCAATTGAACTCAATTATAGTGTAATCGAACTCGAATTAGTACAATTGAAGTCAAATTAGTATATAACATATAGTATATAACATATAACATATAGTATATAACATATAGTATATAACATATAACATATAACATATAGTATATAACATATAACATATAACATATAGTATATAACATATAACATATAGTATATAACATATAACATATAGTTTATATAACATATAATATATAACATAGTAAGTATATAACATATAGTATATAACATAGTATATAAAATAACATATGGTATATATTTTATGAAACACGGATTTTCAGAATCCGTGTTTACTTTTCAACGCATAACACGGATTCTGAGAATCCGTGTAGCCTGCGTAATCCCGAGCCCGTCAACTCTCGTCTTCCGTGCCGTCATTTTTCGATTGTATATCTGAAAACGGTACAAGGCTCGAACCCCGTCACGTTAACTTTTATGTATCGGTTTTCGATTCAATATATATTTGCAATTGGATATCAAAGTGATTACCGTCACTTTGAATTATTGTCGAACTGCATTTAACGTGGTATATTATGGTCGAATATTATCTTCGATTTGAAATTAGAATATTATGCTCGATTGTGAATATTGGTGGATATTGTTGGATGATTGTGAATATTGTGCTCGATGATATTGTTGGTTGATTATGAATATTGGTGAATATTGTGCTCGCCCGTGTTGGTTCACTATAGAGTTACGATAATGAAATCTAAGAATAGGTGGAAACGAAAATTTAATACAATTCTAATTTCAAATCATCTTTAGGAATATTATTTTTGTAAAGATATATTATTCGTGAATTAACTACAATTAAATTAAGGATTAATGACTAATTTTTTTTATTTATATGATAAAACAGCTAGGCTGTACTCAACAAACCAATATGCAACACAAGCATAATTCAATTGAACATGTGGGAAATTCGTGAATAATTACAATCGATTTGCTAGGTCATGTGCGTCGATCAAATACAAAAGAACAAATCAATCGAATAGGAACACAAAAATAATAAGACCCAAAAATAGTTATTAAAAATAGAAACTGCTATTAACACAATTATTTTAGAATAATTTGATGAGAAATTATAATTGAATAAATCAATCGAATTTACACGATCTGCGTAATTATTTCCTTATTTATCCACGATTTTGAGCAATTCAATAGACAAAAAAATGAATAATATTTATTAAATAATATAAATCTCGGTCAGTTCAAAATTAACATATATTACAATCTCGGTCATTTTTGCAGAAAATGGCTTCGTCATCCTCGAACCCTCAACCCTACACCCCACACCCCGGCCCCAGTGACCCGTCACTTTTATATCTTCAGAACCGCTACCGATCCAAGGCGGTATATGAGGACGCACCGGGGTTTCGCCACGGCATGGCTTAGCCACGCCGTGCGGACACCCATTTCTAGACTGCCTTGAAGGGCAACAAGCAGAATGCTCGGACCTGGGAGGTGATCGAAAAGGCCGGATTCGGACCTTTATTTCGGTTGGGGCAGGTCCCGACAAACAATCCCCTCATTACATGCCTGCTGGAGAGGTGGCGCCTGGAGACGCACAACTTCCACTTCGACTTCAGGGAGGCCACGGTCACTCTCCAGGACGTTGAGATACTCTTTGGCCTCCCCGTCAGCGGAGAACCGTGCTGGTGACATACCGTACAGCGGACTCCCCAAGAGTGGAGAGTTCATTGCGTGGACGCTCTAGGGTACCTCCCATATGTACAAGTATATTTTTACCTAAAACTGTTATTTGTTTATTTTTATTTTTTTTATTGTGTTTATGTATACTTAAGTCATGGGTCGTTTTTAATATATATATATATATATATATATATATAAACGTATTTCAAGGATCACGGGGACCAGGACTACGACCCCAAAACTTGGGACATAAATGGTCAGTACTTGTATTTCAGTAGTCTGGAGAAGTGCAAGCGACCTCTGGAGGATGGACTCCCTACATCAGAGTACGAGAAGAGGGCGAGAGCCCTGATACTCTGGTGTATTGGGTCCTTGTTCTTCCCCGACCATCGGACCAACGGAGTCAACCTCTACTGGTTGTCCCTGCTGAATGTCATCAATACCATTCTAGGGTACAGCTGGGGTGGAGCGCTTCTGGCCGGGGTATATAGAGCGCTCTGCGACGCCTACGAGAGGGAGGAAAAATATATCAAGAGCTGCGTGCAGTTGATTCAGTATTTACTTGTTAATCGCAAATTAATTTTATTTGTTATAAATTACAATAATATGTGCTAAAAAATGTATATGTCCATATGTGCAGGTTTGGGCATGAGAACGCATCCCTCGTGTTCGCCCATTAATGAGAAAAACACATTTCGGCTCTCAGGCTGGTTGTCCCTTGGGTGCAAGGTAATAATAACTTTTTTTTACAGTTCGATTGGGTACCCTATCAGACGTACATAGACGAGGGTCGGCTCTCGGACGAGTGTACACGAGACCGACATCTCTGGATGTACAAGGGATGGATCTTCTGCTGGAACATCGCAGAACCCCACCAGCCTGATAGGGTGCTCCACCAGTTTCGGTGCCACCAGCCCATCCCCCAGACGCCGATCATTACTAGTCTGGCCGACTGGGACACCCGCCACAAAGTCCAGGGCATGACTGGGAGGGCATATACCGATTGGCGGGCCTTCCATACTGATCTTGGGAGGATCTGGACTGAAGAGAGAGATCAGAACATCCTCTCAGATGTCTCCGTAGATCCCTTCCTGCAGCCGGCAGAGGGGTACATTGATTGGTATCACAGTAGGACTGTGAGACTATTCAATGACCCTAACAACTACGCGGCGATCTCACAGAACGGCGGGTTTCAGCCATATACTGACCGGGAGAAGTGTCAGGTAAGTGTCTGCTAATTTGTGATTTTTATTATTATTATTATTATTATTATTATTATTATTATTATTATTATTGAAGTTATTATTATTATTATTATTATTATTATTATTATTATTATTATTATTATTATTATTATTGTTTGCAGAATCGGGTACGGAGGGGGCGTATAACATGTTATCGAACATTGAAGACATTGATACGCTCCTCCCCGAGCGCAGTCACAGTTCCAGCAAGCCCAGGAACTTCTGTACGCTTCTCTGACTGTTGGGGGTCAGTCGGTCACACAAGGGGCGTCGTCGGAGCAAATTCTATCTCAAGAAGAGTACGCCCCACCCAGCATACACAGTCTCAGCGGGCGAGGCATAGACCGGCGCCCCACATTGGTGGAGGGAGAAGACGCCGTGACCGCGAACCCGCCGGGAATGAAGAAGGCGAAGAAGGTGAGATTTTTTTATTTAACTACAAATATATATTTTTTTTTGTTTATTTTTATTTATTTGTCCTGTCGAATTACTGATTTTTTACAAAAATTAATCAATTAGGTGGATAAGAAGAAGAAGAAGAACCAGCCACGCCTGGACCGACCGCAGGATCGTCTTCTTTGGTACCGGGGCCTCGGAGAGGGTCCCGAAAACGCGTGCCTAAGAAAACATTTACTCCTAGTTAGTTTGTTATTGTATTCTTTGTGGACATTTTCTTTTTTTTTTCTTTTATTTTTTGTATTGGATTTTCAGATATTTATTCTTGATGGTTTTGAGTACATATTTTGTGGGTCACTTTTTTTTGTCGGTAATTGTTGTCGTCTTTTTGTATATAGTGTTTCATGTATGTATGCATGCTAGATTTTATCATTTGACGAAGGAATTGATATTAAAGTGATATTATTTCGTGTTCAAAATGTTAAATCAAAATTTATAAAAAATCTTCATATTGAAGGATAAGAATAAAAATTCGGCTAAGATAAACGCGATCGCTGGTAAACGAGTTCGTGAGCATCTAAGAGTCGAGCCTAACTTAAAAAAAATTAAAAAAAAAATAAATACATAAAACGGATTCTTAGAATCCGTTTTTATTACAAAAATAAATAAATAAATAAATAAATAAACACGGATTATGAAAATCCGTGTTCAGTGCTAAAACGGATTATCACAATCCGTTTTCAAAAAACGGATTTTAATAACATATTTTTAACTGAATTAAATAAAGGGTAATCACGTCATTAAGGAAGACGGATTCTCAAAATCCGTTTTTCGATCGAAATTAACGAAAAACGGATTCTCAGAATCCGTTTTTCCTTGAAATACGGATTCTCAGAATCCGACCGTTTTATTTTTTTTCACTAACTTTTTTTTTTATTTTTTGCTACATATATTTTTTTTTAAATTAATAAATGATTCCATCACTTTCTGTCTTTTTTCTGTGCAAAAGCCAAAAACTCGTCCTTTCCAGAACCGTCGTGAACTGGGCATTGCTAAAAAAAATTAGTCTTCTTAGTTGCAAAAATTTGACTAGCTTAATCTTAGGATTTTTGGCATATAATTCTGCAAAATGAATTATATTTGTTTTCTAATGTTCAATTACAATCATCCTTTGTAATTTACAACGCGGTCACATAAGTGTCAATTTTAGAACAATTATATGTCTATTTGGTCCAAGGGTTAAATATTAATCAACTTAGGCAAAAGTTAGTATAAGTTTCTTGTTTAATAAAAATGTATGTCACTACATAATAATTAATATATTGTAGTTTCTATTTAATTCTTTAGCCTGCTGAACATGAAGACGAACTAGAGTTAGACGAAACGTGTTATTCTTGAACTCATTTTGACTTGTTTGATCATTTAAGGCTCGTTATGTTTGAAAGATAGGAGTTTTTACGTAATATTCACCTAATTTTTTATCATAATTTAACTTGTTAAGGATTGAATTCGACTCGTTAATGAGTTAAGCTCGAATAACTCGTTTATAACTCTACAAATAACAAACGATTCAAAAACTCATGATTTTTCCCCCAATAATTTCAATTTTTAAATTTTTGTTCTTGGGCCAAGTTTCCAAATGTAGGTATTTTAAGGTTTTTATGTACTTCCAAATGAATTAATTCATATATATAGTTATACAGAAATGCTCCCCTACCCACGATGCGCATATCGGTACACACATGTTAATATGTCCACTGCTTATGTGACATGCACACATTGGTGATGTATTTTTTTAATATATTAACATTACCAATGTGTACATGCCACATAAACAGTGGGCATATTAACATGTGCCCAACTGCGTAGGGGAGCACTATAGTTATATACTATCTCTCGAGTTCTTGTATAAAGCGCTTTTATAAGCTCATATTCTTTCTATTCCCCCAACTTATTCCCTACATAAAACTTTAACACACAATTTAAAATTATTTGACTCTCAATTGCTTTTGTTACACTCTATTTCCCTAAAAATTAAAGTGAAATAAAAATTAATTAGTGGGACATCACTATTGAACCAGTCAGAGTTCACACATTCCTCCAATTAGAAACAAAGTCAGATTATATGGATTTTTACTGCTGAAAAGATACTCACTTTTGATCAAGGCACAAATTTATTTTTTATTATTTTTTTAATTTGTTCTTTTACTTTTAGAATATTTTGTATTTTTGTATCCTTTTATATCTTATTCTCAGGTTTGCTTGCTGGAGGTACTTTGCCAGTCGTGCTTAATTAGTTCAGTGCTCAAATATATATAGTTGAGTGATCAAACTTTTAGGTATAACACATAGACATCCAATTAATGTTTGTTTAGTTATGGAATGTAATGAATGTCCTAACTAGGGCACCTACAGAATGTTGGATCGCTTAGAGCACCCACAATGTATTGGGTCTAATTTTATATATGTGGTATATAAATGGATTTTAAGTCCTAAATGACATGGACAAAACCCAAATAAAAAAACTCAAAAGCTATTCAATGCAAAAAATAAAATACTAGGTCTAGCATACATGTCAACCAATAAAAATGCTCTAATTTGTTTCCTTTATTAAAAAAAAAAATTAGGAATAAATGATGAGTGTTTAGGTTTGTACTTGGGTCCAAAATTGACCCAAGTGTGAACTTAGTCTCTTTTTTTTATTGCCACATAAGCTAAACTATGTCCACTTTTAATTGCATTGGGAAACATTTTTTTATAAACTAAGTTTATTTCCTAGGTGGCATATGATATTTTATTAAGAGACTCAATGCATTGTGGATGCTCTTATGAAAGTCAAATGTTCACTTAACAAAAAGAACACATATATTTTTTTTTGTAAAAAAAAGTCAGATAATTAATTTAATATGTGCAAAATATAAAGTCACGCTATAAAATAGATAAAAATAAAATAAAATTGCATCACAAAATTTCATAATTTCCCCACTTGGTAGTAATAGAATCAATGATCTCTTGTATTTTCAATTTAGAGGTCTTTATATTTTTTTTCTTTTTTACCATATATAGCAATAAATTATACTTTTTTCTTTTGAAATAACTACATTTTCAAAATACTTATTTAGTTATTTTTGCCCACGAAGACCTATTTATGGGGACTAGTGGTGTACAATATTTGAACTCAATAACATATATAAAGATAAAACAAGAAAGAAAAATTAGCCTTTACAAGAGACGTGAAGTTGCAAATCTATTTGCACTAAAAATTTGGGCATTGAGTAGGTTAATTAATGGTGGAAACATGGACTAAAAATTGTGTTTCAAGTCATTTAAGTAATATGAACTTTTGTAAAGATGCTTTGGAATAATACCTTGTTCTTGGACGTTATGAGTCATTTCTAACAAATGCAGCATGTCTAATCTTTCATTTTATAAATAACCCTTATCACAAAGTGAATGAGTTAGTTAACCTATACAAGATATTCCATAATTCTTGTGTGAGTCAAGCTGAATATTAAATGAATCGATCTTTCATATATTTTAAAAACGATGAATAATTATTTGAAATTATATTTTTATTTATGTTGTTTTTAGAGCATGATAGTTTAGTTTGAAATTATGCATATTTATTGAAAAAGATATAGATATATAACGGTTCTGTTTTGTTAACAATTTTACATTAAGAAAAATTATCATTTGATATTTCTTTATAAAATATTTTTGGAATAATTAAGCGGATCGATGTCATATTATTTTTTATGAAAATGTATATTTCTACTAACAAGCGTTATATTTTTTTTTTTTTAATACTATGTCGCTACATAAAGTATAAATGTCTAACGGCTAGACCTGCTTAATATTGTTGAATGAATAATGTACCAAAAAAAAATACTATTAATCCATTAATCCTTTTATGCCGATATTCTCTCTCATAAAATTTATTTCTCTTAATTAAACAATACCAATTTTCACAATCTTTTAATTATACTAGTTTATACTCTCTTATCAAGTCTATTTCTCTTAATTAAATAAGATCACTTTTCTCACCTTCCCCGAAAAATAGTATAGTTGATATTAAATTGGTTGTTTTTTTTATCTTGTTTTCAAGATAATTACAGCTTCATGCAGTGTGCTAGTACTTGAGATAGTGATCATATTGATGGGATTTTCTTGGCAGACATTCAAAAATTGTTTGGACAATGTGGTGAAAGTCTAATTTTGCACTATGGTATTGACCATTTTTAAATTTGGTCCTAACAATTATTCAATTTTAGTCCATATTTATCCAAATTCTGGGTAAAAAGGTGATGTGTCAGTTTTTTTAATATGATGTGACGTGATTTTGGTTTATGTGGCGGGATTAGAAAAGGCAGAAAACGATAATCCATTCCCAATCTCTAAACCTAATTCATTTTTGTTCGTCGCCTGCCGGCTGACCACTTCCAATCAAAATTTTTTATCATTTTGAAGCTCTTCTCATTAACGTTCTACACCGATAAAACCGTCAATTGCTCCAGTCAAAGCTTTTAGATCTAAAAAATTTTGGTCAAATCCAATCTTCTTCTTCAATTTCCTAGCGATAATCTGAAGACACTTCCGGACACACCGTAATATATTTGAGTTTCAGCAAATTAACTACTCCCTCCGTTTATTTTTAATTGTCGTTGGAGTGAACTTTTATTTTTGCTTATTAATTGTCGTTTTGGATAATCATGAACTTTTATCTCGTGAAAAAGTGATGAGAGAAATACAGATAACTGAGAAGGAGAGAGATACAGAACTTTTATTTTTGCTTATTAATTGTCGTTTTGGATAATCATGAACTTTTATCTCGTGAAAAAGTGATGAGAGAAATACAGATAACTGAGAAAGAGAGAGATACAGATATAAAACTATCATGAAGAACTCAAAATGAGATAGAAAATTATTAAAAAAGTATTTCAAAATATTAAAGAAATTTAGAAAAATCTAATACTACAAGATAAGATAACTATTCCTTAAAATACGTATTTTTTTTTAAGCTAAAACGACAATTAAAAATAAACGGAGAGAGTATTATAATTCAAAGGCAAATTCGAACACCAGTATTTGGTCCCAACTGTTGGTTAGAACCTTTTGTCCACATTTTTAGGCTACAACATCTCATTTTAATTTTATATATCATCCTTTACTTTTTTTTTCCAACTTTATATTTTTTATTATAAATTTATTAAACAATTAATTTTCCTTCATCACGTACGCCATGAGGTATTTTCTATCTGGGTAAAATTATTAATCTTATCATTTTTAATTGATTCCACTTTGTAACTGGTGCTAGGTGCATCTAAATGGTTTTTTTTTCTTAAAAACAAAGCAATAATAGAAAAACGGCACATTCAAATACTAGTTTTTATAACTTAGTAAGTCACCCGATACAGAAAGCAAAACGGCAGAAATTTTATAAAATATCAGAGATCGTGTTTATTTGACTGAAAAGTGTTATAAAGTTTAACTTTGAATGTTTGGCAAATTTTTTTTACAAGAAGCTTTGTACCAACATTTTTTTTTTTTTCCCTTATTTCATACTATATTTCGATCTTCAAGCTGAACCTAAAGATAATAAAAAATAAGATATTGATGATGGACAATTGGACTAATAATTTAGAGTACCATCTATGATTAACATCTACATGTGATATGATTTGGAGAAAAAAACGTGTGCTAGTTCATTTTAATGTTTGTTTTTATCATCACTATACAATCTTTTCAGATTAAGGTTTGGCTAATTAAGGAAACAACCTTAATTATTTTTAGTTAAAAACTAGAACAATCTGAAGAAACAATAATACTTCTCTCATACATGTTGATTATATATGACCACCAAGTCCTTGATGAAACTTGACACATTGATAAAATCTAACTCAATTCAAATAGATACAAACGGTCTACTTAGTAATACTAATTACTAACACTTCCAATATCATAATTCATATATATAAATGTTTTTAGAATTTTATAAAATCAATTATTCAATTTGTTTTGATAAATATAACATTTCATAATAAATGTATACACATTTGCTTAAGAATACAATTAGGACACTAAAAACAATCCATTTAACTCCCTTTTAACTTGCTAGACCCACTAATTACAATTTTCGTGGTTTGAAAAAAACAAATAAAAAAAAGAATATATACTAACCTAAGTTTAGTTCATAAATTATGTGAACCCCATAAAGCAAGAGCACATTGAATTATTACATATGGCTCCACAAATTTGACCCACAACCCATAACCCATTATTGACTTTGTCCTATTATTGTGGGGGTATGAATAGGTCAATTTCAAGGCATATATAGTGGGAGCTATATATGGAAAAATTTATTACTATTTGGGTTGGTGATATATTCGCTTATTATAGCCAACACTTCTCAAATAAAATGGGTTATACATAAACCATGTGCTTTATGCTTGTTTTAACCAATTTTAGTTATATACAAAATGCAAAGTTCATATCACTTAACACATGTCAAAATTGAGTGTAATCAAATATATGGTCCTCCTTGAACTATTTAGTCAATGATAGTCAATAATATGTTGTTAGTCAATCATATTTTATCAACACATATATGTACTTTCAAATATAAAAACGACACAGTACAATATAAATAAAATTACGACATTTCATAATATACAACTAATGATACGTCGTCTCGTACATTGCGTTTAGCTAGTTGTTGATAGACACAATTTTCACACAATATTAATTAATGTGTTGATAGACAAAATATACCGAGAAATACAATACAAATAAAAAGAACACCAATTTATACTCAAATCTTTAATTGACAGCGGCATAACCTTTAAGTGATTGACCTGCGATACTTTTTAATAAAAACGTATTCTTATGTTTTGAAATGTCATATTTTCTGTTTATTATTTTTTAAAATATGAAATTAGAATTTAAAATATTGATTAAGTATTGCAGCCTATGAACAGCTTACTGCAATTTCCAAGGTAAACAAAGGACATTTTATGGTATTAGGTCGGACAATAATGCTAAAGAGCCAATTGTTAGCTCTGTTATGGAGCCAACAGCCAATGAGATAGCTCTATGTGGGACTGTGCCACATTAGACTCGTGTGGAACAGCCCCACATAGAGCTGTCCCATTGGTTGTTGGCTCCATAACGGAGCCAACAGTTGACTCTACTGTTAGGTCGGATACAAAACTTAATACTGTTTGATGTCCCTTTCATTTTTGTCCTTATGTTATTTTTCAAATTTATATTATACAAAGAAAACTATTAAAATTAATGGTTGATGATATCATGGTGATATATATATATATATATTCGCTTTTGTCAATTTGCAGTCCCTCCACCTGGAATATAAAAAGCACACCAGCTCTTTCCTTTAAGGCGAAAAAGCAAAAAGTATAATAATTAACTTGAATTTTTAGTCCTTTGTTTGAAGCTATTATGGAAATTGGAAGCACTGAAGGGACATAAAAAGAACTTGTTACATTTTTTAAATGAAAATATATTTATATTTATATATGTTTATTTAAATTATGTTTGAAATATAATATTTTCTTAAGAAAAATAAACATATTCATTGATAAAATATGTATTGAACCGATCTAGCGTGGCTAGAATCTTTTTTGTACTGTCAAATTACAAGTCTTCATATTAATTTGTGGGTTTTTTTACCTTAAGAGATGTTTTCATTATCATATAATGGCAGAATGAATTCAAAGTTTACCCTGGTAAGACCTAGTTAAAATCCACTGTTGATGCCAAATTGTTTGTTTTTATTTTTATATTTGCTATATGATATAGGTCTTGTTTGGTAATTAGCGGTTAGCTTTAACGGATATATAGCGGATTATAATAGTTGTTTTGACCAGCTGTTAGTATTAGTTGTTTTGACCGGCTGATACTGTTAGCGGTTCTAAAAAAGATGTTTGGTTAAATAGCTGATTGATTTGTAAAAATATATTTAATGTTACTAACTTACTTATTTTATTATATAAATACTAATTAGAAAGCAATAAATACCATTTGTATTTATGTAATTATTTTTGTATCAACAAAAGTTAATTGATTCTTAAATTAAATTAAGTTTTCATACTTATTATAATTAAAGTAAAATAAAAGAAGGAATATAAATTAGAAACTTACAAATTGGTATTAAAAAAATGACAACAAAATTTTTATCCTTATCTTTCAAATAGCCTATTGACTGAATTTTAAAAAACTGAAAGCAACACTCACATGAAATAAGTGCTAACTAAATGTGCTAATTAAAATTATATTTGGTTAAATCAAATATTTTTTATTAATTACCAATATTTTAGTTACTTTTATCAATATTATAGTTATTTTTTAATTAATTGTAGTTATAATTATTTAAATGTCAATTCATTTATAGTTTTAATACTTAATAGAGTTATTTTATAATTAAATAATAATAATAGTAATAATAATATAACATCCATATATGTTAATAGTGTTTTAACAAATACAAGGGCAATAAACATGTCAATAGTGTTTTCATTTTAATTTATTGTTTTCTCTTTTTTTTTTAAGTGCTAATTTATGCTTTCTTTCTCCGTAACATACTTATGTTAATAATGTCCTTCATTTTTTTTTAAGTATTTTAAAACAATAGAAAACAATTATGTTAGTAGTGGTCATCAAAAAGTTGAATGGAAATGCTGCTAATTGTAGCGTTTTCCAAATTGACTTTTTGGAGCAAAATGCTAAGTGAAAAAGTCAATTTACCAAACACAATTATTAGCTGGTCAACAAGTCAAATAAGCTATAAAATGATCAAACAGCTAAAAGTTGGCTGAAAAACCAATTACCAAACGCAGCCTAGTGAATGAGTTTAAAATAATTTTTTCTTTATATTGCAAATTATTATAAATATCGTTGGATACATTATTTACCGATAGGTGAAACCTAAGTATAGGTCTCAATTTGTAAAAGAAAAAAAAATCATGTCTTGAACTGTAGTTAACTATAGGCCAAATTACAAAATAAATCACCATCTTTACTTTAATTGCAATTCAAGCACAAAATTGCAATTTTAACAGTTTAAGACGTGACTTTTAAATTTTTACAAATTGATGTATGGACTTAAATTTTAGTTATTGGTGATCGATGGTGTTGGATAATATATATATATATATATATAGAATTGCAATATAAAATATTAAGTTTTAAATTACCTATTGCACCAGATAGCATCTATAAATTGATATGGCATCGACATCGATAAATCTGGGTTGAAGTAGTAATAGATGTTCTTCGTTCATGGAGGCTCTAATTAAGATTTTAGTGTGAGGCAACACATTTAAGATCTAAATCGGTAGTTTTTGGTTTTAAGTCGGCAATAGTATCATGTTTACGAGTCATAGTTTCAATGTAAGTTTGTTGTCTTGATCGATAAGATTATTTGGAGAAACATGATTTTGATCTTTACTGTTATGTAACTTACGATGACAAGTTGTATTAAATGGTAATTTTACAGTGTCTTTTATTTTTTTCTAATTTACTTTACATATGATAGAAGTTGTAGTTCTATGTTTCTTGGTTTATGCCTTAGTTTGTAAAAAATAAAAAATCGTTCCTTAAATTGACAAAATTAAAAGTAAATGTTGTGATTTATTTTGCAAATAAGCCTTTAACTATAAGTGAAGTAAAAATTTTGATTTGTCTTACAATTTTTGCAATAATAAAACTGGTAATTTGCATCACTATCTTCTACTAGTGGCACTATTGGCATAGTAAAAAGTAAAAACTATTTTCACCCTTTTCCTTTTTACTGTGAAAAATATCAGATTCCTCTCTCTTATTTATAGCTGCAGCTGCTGGTGAAGCTATTGTTTGTTTGCACTGACAAAGTGACACCTATAAAACAACCCCCTCCATTAAAGCAACTCTCCTCCTATCTACTCTGTATACATACACTTAGAGATACAGTTTCTCTTTCTTTCTCTCTCATCAATAATATAGAAAATCAAGAAAAAGGAACCGAAAAATAAATGTATGCAGAAACTGAGTTAATGTTTCCTTATTTCCAGAATTTCTCTCAAGAAGTTCAGCAATTTGAGGAAGCTTTTTGCTGCCAGCAGCTGAAGCCTGTGGTAAAGACCCCATTTTTACTAGTATTTTTTGGTTCCTTAATCAGCATTTTCTTTACTCTTGTCTCTTTTTTTGGTCGAAATTTGATCTTTCCTTT
>BKCP01004872.1:315044-342827 GCA_008636005.1 Striga asiatica
GGTATTCTGTATTATGTCAATTTCTTTGTTGTGAGCACTTTTCATCGCACTTATGGTGAATCAAGGTAGAATGGAAAACGTGGGTTAAAATAAAAAGCTAAGCTTTACCCTTTACTTCAATAGTGTGTGTACTGAAAGGTGTATGCTTGTGTGTGTTCTACTGTTCTCCCAATGTGATATCCAATTGTGGAAGGAAAAAAGGGGCAAAAAGGAATCTTTTTAATACCCCTTTTAAAAGGGATGATCAAAATGACCTCCCCTTTTTATCTGCTAGAGGGGTTTGATCTTGTAGGTACCTCTAGTGGGTTTTATATAAAACGAGCAGCTTATATATGTTGTAACCTGGGATTTTAAAGAAGTGCTTTTTATAAACACTTCAATCATTGGTGTTTACTTTGAGGAAGTTGGAGTAGGGACAACCTCTAGTGCCTGATAATTGTGTCCTAATATTACATATGTACATTCCCTCTGTTTCTTTTGTCTGGACTGAGCCTAAAAAGCCTTGTTAATCAGTTGTTCTTGAGTATGGTTATGTATTAATGTAATTTTTGTGTTTTTCTGCTTGGGGAGCTTAATATCTTACTTGAACAACTTAAGGGGAAAATCTCTGCTGAAAGAAAGTATACATTTTCATTGTTTCCATGGATTTCTTCCTTATTTAATTCTAAAGTCAATTTTATCATGTATCATGGTAGTTGTGTGTGATTCTTATTAGCAACTGTTGTGTAGTTTTATGTATTCAAGATATATCATCCAACACAAAAACTTCACAGTTCATGCACTTTCAACTTCCTGATCAGGTACTACCAATCTTGAAAAGATTTCAAGATCTAAAGAATTTAATCTCTTTAAACATATGATGATTCAGAATCATTCTCATATTGCAAAACAAAAATATAGATTATTTTATTTATTTAGAATGTTCTTGTTAATTACAGGGCATGCCTAGCAGCACTGTGTCCGACTACAACCTGTGGGCCGGAGACGACCTGTTCAAAGCCCCCGAGCCCATAATCGAGGAACCCATATTTGGGCCCGACCCATTAGCAGCTGCCATCTCAATGATCTCCTGTGGAGAAGATGCCATCCCCCAACAATCGATGGCTGTGTCAGATATAGAATCGTCGATCGAGAATGGCCAACTCTTGAGTGAGGTCTTTTACGAGTGCCAAAAGGATCTCTTGGCCAAGGAAGGCAATGAGACCCCATTATCTGAGGTGCTGAAAATCGAGATCCCGAACGAGGAGAGGTTTCAGAAGAGCGTGAGCTCGGCTTGTCTGAGGTCGATGGAGCTCGAGCAGCAGCAAGCTGGACCGGGTTTTTTCGATTTTCCTGTGTTGGACTTTGAGGCCGTTTATGGGATGCGTAGGGCGTTCAGTGAAGGAGACATGAAGGTCAAATTTTTTTTATTTATTTTTACGTTTTTTTACTGGTTTTTTATTTACTACTTGATGATTCCTCGAGAGGATTTGGTGAAATGGTTGATTCCTCAAAAACCCCGACAATTGAGATATAAGTAGAATTGAGAGTACTTTCTTTAGGAATGAAATCTCAAAAGGGAATTGAGAGTACTTTCTTAAGGAATGTTTAGCTGTATAGGGAGTTAGAGGTTACATGCATTAATCGACATTTCAATGGAAGATAAAATCTTTTAACTGGCTAAATATCTATGTTAACTTCAGGGGAGATGACTTATTTCTCCTTTCGAGACATACACACCGTTTATTGGTACCGTGAAAATGTTTTTAACGACTAAGAAATGTATAGATTGTGTTTCTTTCTGGCCTCGACAGGATTGGGGCAAGGGTCATTGATTCTGAGTTTTTATGACAGACTCTCGATAATAATGGTAACGTAAGCCAAGTTCAGTCGCCAGTCGGACATCCTAAAGTCCCGAGCATCTTTGCTTCTGAAGAACGCCGTGAAAAGCTGTCCCGTTATTGGAGCAAGAAATCGAGGAGGAATTTCGATAGGAAAATCAAGGTGAATTTTGAAAGCGATTCCTAATTATTATTATTTTGTTATTGTTTTGCTTATTTTTGTTGATATTTTGTGTTTGTAAATAGAAGCAAAAAGTTGAATTTTTTTGGTGTTAGTAAATTATGTCGAATATTTAATCAAATTTTACTTTTTTGCTCTGATGTGATCTTACAGCAATGCCTTTGCTTTACCTATGGCATCAACGTGAAAAAAATTGAATGTTACAATCTTATTTTTTTTACTTAGAACATATATTGAGTTGCAAAATGTTCTTTTGTTTAAAGTATGCATGCAGGAAGGCCCTGGCTGACAGCCAACCGAGAGTTCGCGGCCGATTTGCGAAAACCGAGGTATCCGAAAGCTGTAAGAAGCAATGAGCCATATAATCTGATAGGGGCAAGTAATAAAGCAGCTTTAGTGGTGTAGTTCTTAGGCTTTAATGAAGTACTATTATGGGAATGTTTTAGTTGGTATTTGTATGTTAGTTGTTTTCAGGCCTGGGCAAGATTGTCTCTACTCAATTTAAGCTTTTGAACTCTAAAGCTTGTAAACTACATGCTATGATGGTGACTGTAATGACTTCTTCTTCTTTTTGTAGTTCAAATGCTCCTCTAAATTTTGTACATAATAATTACTATTTGGATTATGAAATAAAGAGCTACACTAATTAAAGAAGATTATGCATAATCTTCGGATTATGTAGTTTGTAGAGTTATAAATAAATCGAACGTACACAAATAACTTGGCCGAGTTAGTTTTATTTCGACAAAAGCTCGTTTCTTTTTTAATCGAGTCGAGCTCGAACGAAAAATTTGGCTTGTTCGTTAGAATGAACACGAGCCAATTTGCAAACGATTTCAAACAAATTGATCTTGAGTTAATCAAACAATTTTAATAAACTTTACCAAACTATCAAAGCACGAACTTTGATGAACGAGCTAGAGCACAAATTTTCACTTCAACAATAAATGGACGAAAGTGAACCAAAAAAAAAAAAAAAAAAAAAAAAAATAGTTTATTCTGATTGCATCTTCGTAGGTACGATACTTGTTTGATCCCTGACGAGCCGGACGAACTCAAAAGTGCCTTTTTTGTATAAAATTCATGACCTACGTTATGACACCATATAATCTACATTGTTTCTGTTTGTGTTTAGTTTGGTAGTTTGTGTTTCTTAGTTGCTTTGTTATGGTTGTGTTTTATTTTGTCTCTTGTTGAAAGTGTGTTTGGCATATTCTCTTGTTGTGACCTTTGTTTCTTCTCATGTTGGGAGTTTCTAGTTGTGTTTTGTGTTGTAGGTTGACTCTAGGTTGCCGTGTGTAGTCCTCCCTACTAGAGTCAGCTATTCAGCTTATTCGACGTTGGTTATGTATTTGGCTGAGTAGTTGTTCCCTAGTCTCGTTTAAGTTATGAATATATGAGCTTCCTACAGTTCCGATTAAAAAAAATCACATTGTTTTGGATAAAAGGGATGAATTTATTATTAATTATTGTTTACCTTTTGTGCTCACACCTCACCCGAGTTAGGTTGCTAAGATGTACATAGTTTTCAGCTTTAAAGGCTGCTGCATCTTTTTCCCTTGTTTTGGTTTAGAATTATATTTTGTTTGTGTGTGTATATATTGTTATCGTAAATATGATATAGATTAGATTGTATCAATTAAGTGATATGATAAATTCCGTAGATTAGGTTCTTTGATTATTTTTCCTTTCTTACGTCTCTTTTGACTTATATATATACACCTTGTAATCCTCATTGAGATTAATCAATTGAACTTAATAGCATTACATGGCATCACTAGACAAATAAAGTTCGGTTTNTTAAGAGCACACACATTTCCGGTGAGTTTCGGGACTCACCGTCTGTACCATCAGACTCGTCATCGTCGGTCAGGCCATCCGATCAAGTATGGCTACCAGCATCCGATCAATTTTGTAGTTTCAGCCCTCTATTTGTAATATTTTTTTTGTCTCTGATTGCTGTGATTTGTTCATTTGTTGGGGGCTCAATTATGCTCTTATGGCTACAAATAAAATTTTGTCTGGAATCGTCCCTATTGTGAATAAAATCACCGATGTTAAATTTAGATAATTAAGATAAAAACTGTTATATTTTATATTAGTTGGGTAATAAATATATTTTTTTTATTGTATCATGTAATAATTATTATTAGAATTAATAATTATATTTTACACTAAATGATATATGAAAGTTACATAAGTATACAAAATTATATTGTAAAGACTTTTTATTCAAGTTATTTATTCTAAAATCAATATTAAATTTTTTTATCCGATTAAGCGAATGTTTTTTAGATAAATTAATTTTTTTTAATGTCATAGTAAAATTCTTTAAAATCTCATAAGCAATTGTTATAATAACTTTAACATTTTTGAGCTAATTAATTATTCATGATAACTCAAAATAAAAATAAAAAAAAATTACTTAATACATTTTATGCAGTTAAGTGATTCATTTGCAATCAAATCGTTATGTACTGTTTATTTTAACCAATGATCAAATCATAAAACATAATACCATTATTTAACTTATAACTTTCATATTATATGCATACAAAATAACTTATAATATTTTATTTATATATGTGCAAATGCACGTGATCGAATACTAGTAGTTTGTAAATGTTACAATTCACTAATTGCAATATTTGTATATGTATGCAAGTATATACTTAACCTACTATCCCATTAACTGCAATATTTTTATATTTTTATATGTATGCAAGTATATACTTAACCTACTATATCAAGAAGGAATTTAATCAAACTTTGCAAATTCAGTAGTGAAACTCATGAACCACTATATTGATTGCAAAAATATAGTAATAAATGATGAATTAGATTGATTGCATAAAACGTAATAAGTGATAGATTCTTATAATAGATTAGATCAGTATTTAATTAGATTAAGAGGAAAAAACTAGAGAAGTTCAATAAAGCAAAGTGGACTTTAGATCCAATTCAAATAAATGCTCATGGACCTAAAGTATCCTATAGAACCCATCTTAGTAGCATTTACACGAATATATATTGTGTGTTTATGTATGAAAGCAGGTAATGATACAGAACCACAAGGCCAAATTTTTGTTTAATATCCTCAACTCTCATACTTTTGAAAATATAACAAAATTGTAAAACCAAACTGACCTGAAGAATAGAAAATCAATATTTTACCTGGCCGACTTCTTCAACTTGCGTTAAAAAAATAAATAAATACATAATAAAAGTAAAATAAAAATAGAAAAAAAAAAGAAAAAAAAAATCACTCACTTGACAAGCCGAGATCTCAAGAGGGCTTTTTACTCCCTTAAACAGATTGGGCTTTTACGGATACGACTTACTAGAAACGGATTGGGCCTTTTACTACCTTAATAGGAGTTCTATTGTTGGGCCAGCTTAAAACATTCTTCAAGGGCCATTCCTGCATTTTCACTAACAAAGTATGGGTGGACTGTTGACCCGAATTGAAAAGAGAAAATTAGATAGTATACGATTTTTTTTATTTATTTATTTTTTATTTTTTTGGAATTACACGATTCTTCGTTTTCATTTTCGTCAATATTTATAAAATTTTGTAGATTATGAACCGATACAGTTTTATATCATTCCAAAACTGATATTTGACTCATCTTTGTTCGTCAATAAAATCCCTTAATAGAATTTTCTAAGTCTTATTGAATTAACTAATATGAATCATGTGGGATGCACGGATAAAAGATATTTTTTAATATTTATAAATTAAAAATGTTCATTAAATAATATTTATAAATTAAAAATATGGAACTAATACGTATTATAATTTACCTATATTAATTTATTGAAAATGTTATATGTAATTAAATTGTGCAAAATTACATAAAATCACGATTTGACAATTATTTATTTGATTTGATTTGTAACAACTGCAATATTTGACCAAAATAATTCTGTACGTTAAATGTTTTGATTTTTTTAATATAAATTTCAAATTATTGCCCGTTACTTTTCAAAAATGTTTATAAAAGTCACTAATATAGGTTCTTTTTTTTTTTGCGGGATTTAGTTACTATTTCAAATATATACAAACTTCTTTTATCTATATATATATTCCAGGTAAATACAAATATTTTTATATATGTAGATATAGATATAAATATGCATATTTTTTTAATTAAATATTATGCTCTATACTCTATCAAATAATATAAAAAATATATGTTATTAACATTTTAAATATTTTAGTTCGTTTAAAATATATGACAATCGACCTCCATGACTAACTATTTTACAACATAATAATATCTGTATTAACTAAATGAAGAGATTAAATTTTCCTTGGCTAACAACATAAATATTGGACATATTATTCGATTCAAAATTATCTAACGCTAATCTTGACTTGCTTAATTTATTAAGAAATTAACATAAATAGATTTAATATTTTAGAATAGAATTCGAATCCCCCAAAATATGGAATTTAAGAATTTTTTATGTGATTTATTACTTTAATAAATCAGCTGCAATTACCTAAATCTATACTTATATAATAAGGTGTACCATTTACGAAATTTAATAAGTTGAAAAGTCAATGCAATAAATGCATTACTATTTTGAGCAACATAATATAATATCATATCTATACTTATAAAAAGAGATTCTATTTACTACATTTACTATCCAGAAAAGTCAACTGCATTAAATACTATTACTATTTTGGTATTATAATATTTTATTTATTTAATTAATTTATTTATTTGTTTTATTTTAAAAAGGTAAGTATAATAAAAAGATTTTAATAATAAAAAAATCAAGTACCAAATAAAAATGTACGTTTTGACTTATTTGATTATATTTGGTATTTGATTATACCAAATATATTCCTATTTAGTATATACATTAAATACTTACTAAAGTATTTATTTGTTTTATTTGTCAAAGTTAAGTATAGATTTATTTATATTATCAAATCATAAAAAATATTAAATCCATATTGTAAAAAAAAAAATCATATAATTTTATAACAATTCTACTACACTATTTAACAATATTCTTTTTTTATTACATAATAAAATAATAATTAATATTATATGGTGAACAACAATAAGTAAAACTGTTATTTTATTTTATATCAGGGGATAAATTTATATGGTAAAATTAAATTTTTATTAGTATAAATGTTTTAGTGAGATAATATATTAATTATTTTACAAGCTAGCCCTAACATGCTCATATTTAATATTTTAAAAGATGTAGAAAAAAAACTTATAATAACTCTATTGTTTTTTAGACTTAAACGTTGATTAAAAGAGGTAAAAATTCCTAAATTTTTAGACTTAAACGTTGATTAACACTATAGATTGAGAGTCTATACTTAGTAAAATTCCTAATTGTAATAAAAAAATTATTTTTTGCTATATTTTAGAATATCTTTAAATTCATTATAAAAAAAAAAAAACTACAATGAAAAAAAACAAGTCAGCTATATATCGATTTGTTGTACTCCTCAAATCACATTCACAATTTGGCTACAAGGAAAGGAAACTCATTGATTAAAATATTATTTTGTCAGTAGTCTTAATGTACAAGAGACTTTAAGAATCCACTTGAATATTATAAAACTTTTGTTGAACATTGTACAATTTTCTTGCGTATTATAAACTTTTTTTGAATATTGCATCTTATAATATAATATTCTCCAAATAAATATATCCTGTGCTTCGCACGGGTCACGTACTATATATATTCCGTATATTTTTCTTTATTCATGTATATAATTATAAGCTTGGATAAATAGCCTTAAAATTGTGCACCTCGTGTATCGCACGGGCTCTGTACTAGTTGTATCTTTAAAACATACCATAAAATGTTTAAATAGTTTCTAGATTTAGTAAACAACATTTTTTTTTCGAAAAATAGTTACTATTTAAAAAATAATCAAATCTTTTTATGTAGATATAGATATAGATTTACGTCAATTGCAGATACGCAAATTGCAATGTCTTAGCCCCCGAGGCATGTAGTCCAGCGGTTTCCACTGAAGGGTGAAACTCCTGTTGAAGGTGGAGGTCGGGGGATCGAACCTGACTATCGTTGGGGAAATGGAGTTGGGGCATGCCATTTTCTCCTGGGTGGAGTAGTCCCACCCCT
Organism: Striga asiatica; assembly: GCA_008636005.1. Taxonomy (NCBI): domain Eukaryota; kingdom Viridiplantae; phylum Streptophyta; class Magnoliopsida; order Lamiales; family Orobanchaceae; genus Striga; species Striga asiatica. The sequence continues at coordinate 323,172 of BKCP01004872.1, forward strand.
TTGGGTGTGGATCCTGAGCCCGAGCGAGCCCGTAGCTGTGGTTAGCCGGCCACCGGTTGGTGAGGTCCTCTGGGCGTAGGGACATAGGGTCGGGTGAAGCCCTGAAGTGAATGTGGGGATACCATCCAGACCAAAAAAAAAAAAAATTGCAATGTCTTACAAAATGAGTAGATAGAGTGGGGTCGAATATGTAGTAGTTATATTTTATAATTAACTTATTTTATGAAGCTTCTGAGTCCACTTTCGGATCAAAACTCACCCTTTGAGTGTACAAAGGGAAATGTTGAAAATTGGCCACTGACTTAGTGCAATGGCCAATGTTAAATAATACAATTTAATGTTAGTTGCCAGAGTGGACTTCTCTATTAAAAATTAAAATACACACACAATAAGACATCTTACAAACAATTAATTAAAAACAAAAAATAAAATAAAATAGAGAATATATATAGTCTGGTTTGACCTTTTAAAATTTTCCTTTCTAAATAGTTAGTTGCATTGCAAGTTACAATATTTCTTATAGTGGGACAAATTAAAAGATAATATTGTTTGCACGCCTGCTAAAGTTACTGTCATTACAGTTCAACAATTTTTATCCGCATATATTTGGAAAACGAGAGAGAGNGAGAAGAAGACAGGAGAAAAAAAAAGTGCAAGCTGTTGAAATATATGACTAAATTCAATCAATGTTATGTCTTATGTGTGTTTATCACTTTATTTCAACATTTATTTTTGTATCTGAATAATTTTTTTTTTTCAATGTGTGTAAATTTTTAATCAATATATAGATTGTGTAATTAAGGTTATGTTATTGATATGACAAAAGTGTTTGCATGAGTAAATGTAAACAAGGTGATCTTGCTGCTTTTTGAATGTTCAGATAATGTTCAATTGAAAAATCGACAGTTTCTGATTGAATCTAAGATTTAAAATTAAATTATTTACTTATTATTTCTTGTTAAAATGATTCATTCATTTTTTATTTAGCGAAGCAAAAATAATTAAGTAAAAAAAAATATAAATAGATAATTGATGGCATGGGTCTCGAAGCCAAACTGGTACTTCTAAACAAACAAAAAAAGTCTATAGGCATTTTATTCATTTGCCTGAATAAACTATCTCAACAAAAGAAATCCGTTTAAAACTGCTATATAAAAACCGTTGGGAGAATATATATGTCGAGATAAACATTAAACAGACATCCTTTTTTTTATTCCAAATTGTTGTATAGCCAAATGGGGAATTTTCAGGCCATTTTACGTGTAAGACATTCTTTTTAGTGTTTATTTTGAGTTCTCAAGTTTTCATTCAAATTATTATTATTATTATTATTTGTAAACTATTAATATGATGAGCACGAATTATTTCTGCTTGCTAGCTGTATTTCACTGAACAAATTTAATATTTTCCAGCATCAAATAGTCAATAGATTAATCTAATAATTAACTTTATTATATGATGTTTTTCAGGAAAATGGCGATGTGGGTTGATAAAAAAATAAAATTACTGGAATCTCAGAAAAGACGCCGTTGATCATAATTCATACGTTATATTCCACTGATTTTATTCTTTATAAAATTAGATACGCAGACATGAGACACCTTAATTATTTATTTATTTTTATATTCCCCTGATTTGTTTTTATATAAAGTTGAGGGTCCAATAAGCCAAATCTTTAGGCTCGGAAAAATTATAACCTGAACGTTTTACCAGCCCCGGTTAAAACACTTACAAGATTTTTGGGAATTGATTTTATTTAAAAAGCAGTGTTTAAAGTCATGTTTTGGCTATTAAATGAATAACGCGTGTAAAATATTGATATAATCAAGAATACACGTGAGTCATTATAAAATAAAATATTAACTGAAATGTACAATTTTAGAACATAAAATTTTATCATGACATTTTTACTAGTGGTTACATATTTCTATTGTGGCATAATCCATGGTTAGAAAGTCAGGTGTCTCACCTAACTTAGTAAAATGATTACACTATACTTTTATAATAATTCACGTTATTTTTTTACTAAATATTCCGGTTGTTGTGGAATAAGACATAATTCGGATGCTTAAGTTATGGTAATTCAATCTTCTTAATTATTCAATAATCTTGATTACTATTTTTTTAGTTCCCTACAGGGCCACCATATCAAATTTCAATTCGTACTAAATTTGACTATGAGGTTATTATAACANATTCATAGTTAAAATATAGGAATAACCGAGCAAGACATAAATATAGATCTACTAACTAAGAACGATTTTTTTTTTTTCTCTAGTAGAATTAATGAGACTTTGGCTTTGTATCAAAATAATGCATAAAAATTGATTTGATATAAAACTATGAAATATCCTTAATGGAAATTATTACTAGTAAAATTAGGTGAGTAGATGAATAAAAATTAAAATCGATATTGATGTGATGTGTGATGAGTATTGATTTCTATTATTCAATTTTTTTTTTCTTTTTTGAAAGAACTATTATTCAATTATATTAATACTATTGAGTTAATTTTTTAGCTAAAAATAAAATAAAAATTGGATAACTTGCAAATATTCTTTTTAATGTCCAATATGGACACGTACAAAATTCCCTGATTCGAATTCATATATACGTTTAAATTCTTATTTTTATTTTGAATATATAATCTTTTCCAAATCTATTTCTAATTATAGAACTATGCTTAGTACTATTGAAGTTGCTTCACAACTTTTTTTTTTCTTCCTTTTTTTCTTTTATTGATTCCATTTCTAACTTTATAACAAGTATATAATTCTTCATACAAAATAAAATTTAGACCTACTGAGCCATAATTAAGTTAATCATGTTATCATACAAACTGAATATTTCATTAAATAACTTCACCAACACATAATTTTTCAAGGCACTCGTTTAGAGAAATTGAACTGAATAAAAAAAAAAATAAATAAAATTGAAGTCGAAGAAGGCAAAAAACACTAGAGCAAATGCGAAACGCCGAAACCTTTTCAAGAAATCAATAAAGCACCTAACGCTTTAAACTTTTCAATTTAGTCATGCAGCGACAAGTTGAAGAAACTAAGCACAAGAAAAAAAAAAAAAATATTGTTCGCTGAAACATAGTGTATTTGAGATGTCGCTTTATACAAAATAAACGTGGTTATATCTTAGATATTTTTGTCATAACTGAAAGTATTAACTGGACAATTTCATTTGAGGATAACATAACTATTATGTGCTTTAACATTATTATTTATCTGTGTTTTTCTTTATTTTTTCGAACCATTTTCTTGATATTCACATACTACTTGGATATGTCTAAATATTTTTCGGAATTATTTGTACCCACTTGATCCATGTGGACACACTTGATTAGTCTGCAGAGCTTTATTAATAAAAAAATAATTTAGACAATAAATATTTCATATGACCACATTTTAGATTTTACACACATCTATAAACATTTTTTCCAGTTTGAATATATGCCATGGCACCTTTTGCTTTTTCCTAAAAATAACCCCTTTTTTCCTTTCTTCGAAAATGAAAATGACAATTGTGAAATTATAAACACAAAATAAAAAGTGTCATGTTGTGTAGTTGGTTTGATGGGACTCCCAAAAGGTACATCAACAGTGACAATATTTGTCCCATACATTAACGTGAAACGGCTTCTCGTGTCTTAATTGGAAATATTCAAGACTTAAAAACCTTGTAAAGTGAGTGATTTTGGTGGAATTGGTATAAATTTAATAACTAGGATGAATAATATTGTGAAATTTTTAGAGAATTATAAACTTTTTTAGTATATAATTGGTGAAATTAATTGAGACTTTTATATATTTCTAACTATAACTACCGAGAATGAAATGTTCATGAATGTTGCATAATATCTAATGTCAATAAAATAAAGTTGAATTAATTTTTAAAATAAATATTAAATCAAAATAAACAAAAAAGGTTTCCAGCATTACAACTATATAAGCAAAAAGAATCAATAAATCCTGTACGAAAATGCGAATCAACCAAATGAAGGGATTTGGAATCAATAAATTCTCCAAAAATTTGTGAATCAATCATAAAGTTGTTATCCTCTAAAAAGTTGTTGAGTTATATTTGAAAGAGATGAGAGATCTCGTTTCATTACAATAAATATTCTTAAAACCACGAACTCCCAACTTCTTAGGTTGATTATCTCGACTCCAATTACTCTACTCAAACTCGAGTATGATTAGGTTATTCAATGGTCAAGCCAGTCGAGGACTCCAATTCGAGTTGAAACACTTGAGTACATGTCTTTTTAATAAACTAAAATTAGCACTTTTTAATAATAAACCCAAAAGGGAAAACAAATAAAAAAAAAAAGGAAAAAATATATATGACTACATGGTTTGATGGTCCCCATTTTACCCACCCAAAGAAAAATAGACCAATGTAATTACCAAAAATTCAAATCCATTTAATGCGATTTGTGGATAAATCATTTTATGCAAAGAATTGTTTCAAAGCAACTTTTCCTCTGCCTCAAAATAATCCTTGGGGAAATCAACCTAAAAATGCATTGTTCAAATATTTCAAATTGGGAAAAGTCTTGCATGGCTTTTTGAGTGGGAATACCATACATGGACCACTAAAATTATGAAATTAACTTAATAATGTATAGATTTTCAATATCATATTCAAATAAAATTGTATGAGATTAAATATACAATTATCAAACTGCACTTCATATTTTGATTTGTATTTGTACTTGTTAATTGTTATTGTGATTGAATATTGACTTAGTTAAAAACTGGAATATTCATGTTGAGAGGTATCTTTATGATAGAACTTTTAAGGTTGTGATTGGATTTTGTGTTTTTCATGTTTGTTGGATATATTATCTTTTCATCTTTGTTTGAGTAGATATTTATTATATTAAAGCTAACAATGTAACAATTTCATTTTTTTTTTTTAATTTCATTCTTGTAGATCGAAATTTTATATTTTATTAATTAACGTCTTTATTTATTTTTGGACATAAATCCAAGATACATAAGGTATTTAATTAATAAAATAAATATTTCTTGACCACTAAGTTCTTGTGATGAGGACAAATCTTAGGATAAGGAAAGAGAAATCATTCTAAGAATATCAACGACGTTCAAATACCATTCAAGCTGCGTTCGTCGAGAAGTTCAAGCACCATAACCTTCGATTCGGGAAAAAGCTATCATGCCCTAAAGTCAACGTTATTCAAGTCAAAATTCACATTTCCAGAACATCAAAGAATCAAGTCATCCAAGAAGTCTTCTTCAATCAAGTCAAGTCTTAACATTTAATGCAAAAATAAGTCATGATTCGACTCCCAAATTAATGTTAGAGAAATTCAAGACCAAGCCCCAAAAAAAATTGAAAGGTCAAATCCATCTTTCAAGATCACAACCCCAAGTCAATGAAGAGAATAATAAGAGGAAACATAAAAGTTGTACCCACAAAATCATTTGATCAAAATAAAATCAAGATGTACAAAAGTTTTATGTTTTTCATAAAATTTGTTGTTTTCTATCTCACTTTTTTCTAGATCTCACTAACGCAATTAAAAATTATTATTATTCTATATTTATAAAAAAATAAAAATACTATTTGTCAATCTACATATTTTTAACTACCAATTTTATCGATTAACATTTTATTATTTTTATATTGCGTCAATTTTGGTCGTTATTCTCAATGAAACTGTCTTAAATACACATTTTTTTTTTCTCTATAAACAATATTATTTTAATTTTTACCTCATTTTTTTAAGTGAGTTTTTTTTTTCTTTTTCTTTTTGAAGAACACTTACACTAGTTGTATGTAAGGTTGTAAATGAGCTTGGGCTCGAGCTTAGGCTCTTAGCGAGCCAGAAATAGAGTTCTAGCTCGGGTCGTTATCATTATTAACGAACAGAGTTCGAGTCTTAACAAGCCGATCTCGAGTTTTAACAAGTTGAATTATCAAGCTGAACCGAGTTCAACTTGTAGACGAAACGAGTTTTAAGCAACAAAAAATTTGTTGTGCACTTGACTTTTTAAGACTCATATTGAATTGTTGGTAATTATTGTGTGAACTAATTTGTTCTAAACATAGGAAGTTTAAATGGCAATAATAATAAATAACAGTTTTGCTATGAAGCCAACAGTTGACTCTACTATCCAATCTTCTATATACAACAAGAAAACAATACCATATTATCTGATTTACTTAAATAAATACTTATATATTGTCTGATTTACTTAAATAATACTTATAATTTTATTAATATAATATTGTTTAATTGTTATATATTCATTGTTGATTTCACAGTAATACTGTAATAAATAAATATAAAACATAGAATTCAACCCATCAATTGATGTTGGCCGCATAAAACTGCTGGCCGCCAGCAGTTGGCCGCATAAAACCGTCGGCAGTTGTAAATTGTCCCCTCTCACTATTACTTTTATTAGATTTTAGTTAATTTCATCATAAAGTGTTGCAAGGTACATCTTACATTTCTATATCAAAGTTCGTCATGGCTTACGTCATATTTTCATAGTCATATGTACGACACCTATCTGTACATCTCTCTAGCCACGTTCTCACCGTCGACATAATTATGGTGGTACAAACTTGGAGATTTGAGTGTAACATTTCATTAATTTAAAAATAACAAAATAATTGGATAAAATATACATGACCTCCTTGTATTATACGAAATCTGCGCGTTTTCCCCCTGTATTTTAAAAATTGCGTCAGACCCCCTTCTATTATTGTTTTGTATGCGCGAAATACTCTAAAACGTCTAAATTTTGGGTGTTTTGCGCATACAAAACCTTAATAGAAGGGGGTCTGATGCAATTTTTAAAATACAGGGGAAAAACGCACAAATTTCGTATAATACAAGGGGGGTTTGGTGCATTAAATCCCAAAATAATTAAAATTTAAAACTACAACGTAAATTTAAATCTTAACTACACAGCAATTGGAATTTATCACTAGAAAAAATTATTCTATGAACAACAGTGTGTAAAAAAACAAAAATTATAAAATTTCAAAAAACATAGAAATACCAATATCGAACCAAAAGTATTTTACTATAAAATAATTGGTATGAACCTCATCAAACTCCACGATTCGACAAGATTTTTTGGTTGCTCTTTTCATTTGAGTTGGTTTCATGCAAAACAAAAATAAATTAAAAAACAAATTGCGGAAAAAAAATAACCAAATTACAATTCAACACATACAAAAATCGAATCGAAAACTTTACTTTATACTTGATACAAAAATTACACAGGGAATTGCATGTAATGCTTGGCCCACCCTCCCAAAATGAAATAAATGAGTCGAGAGATGTGAGGATTTACCACGGTAAAAAAAAATAATATAACTCAAGGCTACTCACGTTTGACACTCAAACGCCAACATTTACCAGACACGAGCCGTGGAGGCTCGGAACCGAGCCTAGGAGGCGGCTAATAGTAATTGTTGACGCAGACGACCTGCAAAATGACAGTTATACCCTAGAATTAATTATTACTACTATTTACCTCCGTCGAAAAAAAAGGCATTGTATGACCTCAGCGGTTGCTAAAAAGTCGGCGGGCCCACCACGAGCGGCTGTCGCGTGCCGCATAGCCCACTCGCCACGTGTCCAACAGCAACATGTCATCTCAATACATAAATCTATCCATTAATCTTAAATCCATTATCTTAAATTAAATACTCACAGTGTAATTTGCATTAGTTAAATATTATCCAAATTACTGAATGCATATATCAACTCCGTAATCCTATTTTTCATGATAATATAAAACTTATTTTAAAAAATAGAATTTGACGGATTTGTAAAAATTTAAATAGGATTGTGCCATTAAATTTATATTATTAGTCGTAATTCTCCCAATTATTTTGCCAGATTGAACAATAAATTTAAATAGGATTATCTTAATAACATGTCACAATTTCTATTCAATGTTTTATTCGGTGAAAATATTTGGATAACTGGATATGGAAACATTAGAATTAGTAAAATACTCAAAAGTTTAGGAAGAGCAAAATAATTTCCATTTAAATAGTAATTGGAGTACAACAACTTTTTTTTTAGAAATTTGTTAATAGTCCTATCTTACTTTCTAATATCGATTATCATCAATACATTAAAAAAAATTATGTTATCAAAAAATATTATACACAACTGATATATTTAGAATTGCAAATCCTTATCAAGTCTTTTTTTTACTTTTATTTTCATTAAAAAATCCTTATTAAGTTATATTTTTTGAGATTGATGTAAATTAAAAGAAATTATGCATATTTTTTTAAAAAAATAAATGATTTTCTATGAGGTTTTAGATATTTCTTATCAATTTTTTTGTTTTATATAGCGATAAAATTATGAATAATAAAGTGAAACGATTAATTCGATGGATAACAAGCAGTGGCGGATACAGAAATTTTCATCAGCCAGGGCAATATAAAATTAAAAAGTACTCAAAATTTTTTATGTCATGCTTATTACATACGAATTTTCTTTCTGCAAGAAATTTTTTCATTCACAATCTTCTCTTTCATTTTCTGGAGTTGTTTATGCTGTGCTTGTTTATCAAATTTTTAGAAAACAACTAAAAAAATCTATTTCAATTAAAAAATTAACTCAATTCCACTATCCATCAATATTATCAATATAATTAAATAATACCATTCAATGATTCTTACACATACATCAACTTTAATTCACTATTAATCCACTCACATAATTTTAACTACTTATCATTTCCAATCATTTATCTCATACTTTAACATCAAATCAATTTTAACCATTTTATTTTAAATATTATTTTAATACATTCTTAAATTCTCACTAACAACTAACCATACTAATTTTTTTCAAATAAACTCTAGTGAACAAAAAAAAAAGTTTTTTTTTCTAGTTTTTTATAAACAAGCACGATCTTACTTGTTCTAACCAAATCTATAACATTGACAATATCTTGATCATCCCTTTATCATTCTAGTGATAACTCATTCGTTACATCTAAAAACTGTCTCATTAGAAGAAGACAAAATATAAAATCCAAGGATTGTATCAAGCAACAAATTACATTGTCCTCTTTGATCAGCAATAGCCTCATCATCAATTATCATTTCAATAAATTTAATTATAGAAGAGAACATAGAGATAATGTTCAATTTCGTTTTATATAGACTATTAAAAAAACTTAAAATATTTTTGTTCTCACTAAATATTTCGTTTTATATAATGTCTTGTAAATTCTTTGACTTTGCCTTTTCTCACTAAATATTTATTTAGAAATTATAATTACATATGTTTAACAGCAAAAATCCAGCCTAGGCAGTTGCCCAGGCTGGCTCAAGTGTCAATTCGCCCCTGATAACAAGTAAATAAAAAGTAAACAAATATTAAATATACAATAAATACACTCATAATTTAAACTAATTAATTATTTTATAATTATAAATTTTTTATCAAGAAATTTCAAATTTATTTAGAAATTTTAAATTACGAAAATTTTCACATACAAAAATTCAAATCACAAATAAGATTACCAACGAGTCAAATAAATAACAAATTTCCTATATCAATTTCCATATTTTGCAATATTATTTATATATCAATATATATCATGTTCAACGTGGTCCCCACAAAGAAAATCAGATAAATTCAATCTGCTTTTTAGAAGCTGTGCCCAACACAGTCCCTCGCACTATCTATAAATTCACCACCGCCCCTCAAAGCCTCTCCCCTTAATTCTATCTCCACCACCACATTGCGGCGGCGATTTTCCCCTCTTTTTCCTCAGGCGACAAGTTTTCAGCTTGTTCTAATCATCGACCAATAAATCATCTCTGTCTTAAAGACAGCTTCAATATATACTTCCTTATCTGAAACAAACAAAAATCTGGTATTTTCCTTTGGGATTGCTCTGTTTTGGATTTGGCCGCCTCTTTTCATCTGAATCTATTTTTTTCCTCACTCGATTTGACCCGAAAACCAGTCGAATCGCCGGAAACGTCACACAGTTTACATTTTCCATTTTGTGTTGCTCTGTTTTGGCTTTGCCCGTCCTTTTCATCTAAATCTGTTTTTTTTGTTCCTTCACTCGTTTGACCCGAAAACCAGTCGAATCGCCGGAAATCTCATTAGATCTGATCGGTTTGCGGTTGTGAAGCTGTGCAGCTGAGTGAAAGAAGATAAGATTTAAGGGTTGTGGGTAGCTTTGGGATTATCAGGGATATGTCGGCTGTTTCGGGATCTGGGTTTCAGGTCAGAGGCGGCGCCGGCGGCTTGACGAGACCCGCCTGCGCGCCGAGCCACCAGCTGAATGCGGTGGCGGCACTGGGTCGGAGGGTTCGGGCGTCCCGAGGATTCGCCGTCAAGCAGCGGGGGGTTGACCTCGAGAGCAGGTTCGTCTCCGGTGCGAGGGTATGCGGCCGAGCGTTATCGGGATTCGAGAGGCTGCATCTGTGGCAGGCGGTCGGGTCGGGTCGGGCCTCAAAGATGCGGGTCGTGGTGAAGAATGCGCTGTCTCAGGTGCCTGAGAAGCCGCTCGGGCTCTACGATCCATCGTTTGACAAGGATTCGTGTGGGGTTGGGTTCGTGGCGGAGCTTACCGGTGAAAGCAGCCGTAAAACGGTACTTTCTGGTGAATTTTGTGCTTGTGTATGTGAATTTTCCGGTTGATGATGCTTAAAGTTCTTATTTTTAGGTTACGGATGCTATTGAAATGTTGGTTCGAATGACGCACAGAGGTGCATGTGGCTGCGAGACGAATACTGGAGATGGAGCTGGAATTCTTGTTGGGCTTCCACATGATTTTTACAGAGAGGTTAATTTTTTTCAGCTTAAATATATACCTACAGTTATGTAAATATTCATGAAGGTTCTGTGTATTATTTTCAGTAAATAATTTTGGTTGTTTGTTTGATCAACATGGAGTTACTTTTTGACATCTTACCTTAAAATGAAGATCTTGTAGAAAAAGGAGAAACTAATTTAATTTAACTAGATAAACAGCTGTACTTTTTATTTATGGTTCTCTTGAGTGAGCATTTTTTCTTTTTGTTCATTTTACTGAATTTGGGATTGTTTATTATGAAATCTGGTGTTGATGGTTTCTGGATTGTGTTTTCAGGCTACCAAAGATGTTGGCTTTGAGCTTCCTGCACCTGGAGAATATGCAGTCGGCATGTTCTTCCTGCCTACTTCTGACAGTCGCCGAGAGCAAAGTAAAGTTGTGTTTACAAAGGTGATTTAATTCTTTGGGTACATCAAAACATTTTCTAGTCGATTTGTGATCAACAATAAATTTGTATGATGAATATTGGTCCCATAACATTGTAGGTCGCTGAGTCACTCGGCCACACGGTTCTTGGGTGGCGTTCTGTCCCAACAGATAACTCGGGATTGGGCAATTCAGCTATTCAGACAGAACCTGTAATTGAACAAGTTTTTCTTACTGCCAGTCCCCAGTCGAAGGCTGATTTTGAGCAACAAGTAATAGGGCCTTTGGATTTTGAAACTTGGAAAAATAAAATTCTTCAATTATATCAATAGAGCTCTCATTTTGTCTAACTGTCGTCATTTTATTGCAGATGTATATATTAAGGAGGCTCTCAATGGTAGCCATACGAGCTGCGCTTAACCTTCAACATGGTGGAACGAAGGACTTCTACATTTGTTCTCTGTCATCGAGGTTTGTTTTCTGTGTACACACATCATTGATAAACTTTTCTATTGCCAGAAATCCCAGTTGACTTTTTTCGGTTGTCTCAAAACAGGACTGTAGTCTACAAAGGTCAGTTGAAGCCCGACCAGTTGACGGGGTATTACTATGCGGATCTTGGCAATGAAAGGTTTTCGAGCTACATGGCCCTGGTAAATATTTTATCCGATTGCCTGTTTTATTTTCCATGCTGACCCATACTTGCAACAACAAACAGTGTTGGACCCCACCGATTAACTCGAGGGATTGCAAGGTTGAGGAATGACTTCTGAGGCATTGACAGTGTAAATGATCTCTTAAGTTCTTCTGCACCCTTGATCACTGTTTGATTTTGGATATGCCGGATTGGATTTCCTTTGGTGAGTTGGTAAGGAACCTCCATTACAAAAAAAGTAAATAATGTTTGCAGAAACTTGGTGTTGTTCTGCTATAGATGGTCCGTTTTTAAGATCAAAACGGTTGTGTGGGTGGAAAGAGGATTGCAATTGCTGAAGGTAGCTTAGGTCCCCAATACGAGTGCTTTGTAATGGCTTCAGCTGTATGTAAATTTGAATTGCTTCCTGACAACAAATTTAATGTCAGAGAGTTCGTTATTTTGATACTTCGACTGCAGTAGAATTTGTAATATATGTTTGTCCTGAATTGTTTGTTGCAGATACACTCTCGATTCTCGACAAACACTTTTCCAAGCTGGGATCGAGCTCAGCCTATGCGCGTACTGGGGCACAATGGAGAAATAAACACGCTTAGAGGCAATGTCAATTGGTAGGTTATTGTATTCTTGAAAAAAATAGTTTCTTTCCTTTGATAGAAAAGTTTTTTCGGGGACATCTCTTCTAGTTCCTTTTGAAATCCTAGCAGCTGTTCCGATTCATCTAGTTTTCCTTGAAACTGATATGGTTTTAATCAGGTGCTGTACACCTGAGGAAGTGTGTCACTGTACCAACCTTGATATGCTTTCTCTCTGTATATTCTGAACTTCAATATAAGGAGATGGCTAATCGAAATTATCCGTCATACGCAGGATGAGAGCTCGTGAGGGTCTTTTGAAATGCAAGGAGCTTGGCCTGTCGAAAACGGAAATGAAGAAGCTCCTGCCAATTGTGGATGCCAGCTCATCTGACTCAGGTAGTAGCTTTATCAAAGTCTTTAACTTAACGAGCTTTCCATGTTCAAGAAAGTTTATGGGAAGTTAAAAAATAAGACCGCCAATTTTAATAATTACCGGATTTTTCTGTGGCCGTGCTATATTAGGTGCCTTTGACGGCGTACTGGAGCTTTTGATTAGAGCTGGTAGAAGTCTTCCGGAAGCTATAATGATGATGATTCCGGAAGCCTGGCAAAACGACAAGAATATGGATCCTGAAAGAAAGGCTCTGTACGAATATTTCTCGGCTCTAATGGAACCTTGGGATGGCCCTGCACTCATATCATGTATGCTGCCTCTTCCAAACATCAAAAACCAAAAAGGTTTTACCAAATCTTGCATTCTCTCTCTGATCCTTACGTTTGATTATTTTGCAGTTACTGATGGGCGATATCTTGGGGCAACACTCGACCGAAATGGGCTACGTCCGGGCCGTTTTTATATCACGCATAGTGGCAGAGTCATCATGGCCAGTGAAGTCGGAGTTGTCGATATTCCTCCAGAGGACGTGTCGAGGAAAGGAAGACTTAACCCTGGCATGATGCTTTTGGTGGACTTTGAAAACCATGTTGTGGTTGACGATGATGCCCTCAAGAAACAGTACTCGCTTGCTCGACCTTACGGAGAGTGGCTAAAACGCCAGAAGCTACAGCTGCAGGACATTGTCGAGTCCGTTCAGAAATCCGAAAGGGTTCCTCCTCCCATATCTGGCGTTTTTCCGGTGAGATTTCTCTTTTTCTTTAATGTTTTTTTCGAAAGCGTTTTTTCGAAACCATGTGGTTGTTGTGTTTTTTTCGGTAATTTCAGAAGCTAAGGGTGCGATTGAATATTATCTCATTTTGAAGTGAATGGATTTGTGATTTCAAAAGAGAAATAGTAAAATGATGGATCGGAAGTAATTAGTAGAGTTGAAAATATTGGAAGTTGAGTGAAATTTGTGTGAAGATAGTTTTTATTGATTTGATGATGAATCCTATTTAAAGATGACTATAATTAAATTGCTTTTAAAAAAATTTAGGCATCTCCTGATGACGAAAATATGGAGAACATGGGAATTCACGGCTTGCTGTCCCCGCTAAAAGCGTTTGGCTACACCGTTGAATCCCTGGAGATGCTCTTGCTTCCCATGGCAAAAGACGGAGTGGAGGCTCTTGGCTCGATGGGAAATGATGCCCCGCTGGCAGTGATGTCCAACCGTGAGAAGCTTACGTTTGAGTACTTCAAGCAGATGTTTGCTCAGGTGACTAATCCCCCAATTGATCCTATCCGGGAAAAGATTGTTACTTCCATGGAATGTATGATTGGTCCTGAAGGAGACCTCACTGAGACCACAGAGGAACAGTGTCACCGGCTGTCGCTCAAAGGACCACTGCTCTCCATTGACGAGATGGAGGCTGTGAAGAAGATGAACTACAAAGGATGGAGGAGTAAAGTTCTCGACATAACCTACTCTCGCGAACGTGGTAAGAAGGGTTTAGAAGAAACCTTGGACAGAATATGTGACGAGGCTCACAATGCCATCAAGGACGGTTTTACTACTCTCGTGCTGTCAGATAGAGGTATAATATCCTTTAATCTTGTGGAAAAAAATGAATTCTTTCCCTCTGATTGGAATTTGGCCCATAAACTAAAAATGCTCGTCTTTTGCTTTTGTTTCGTTTAAGGTTTCTCGCCAAAGCGTGTCCCTGTCAGCTCCCTCCTTGCGGTTGGTGCTGTTCACCATCACTTAGTGCAGAAGCTCGAGCGGACCCAAGTTGCATTAATAGTCGAGTCTGCCGAGCCACGCGAGGTCCATCATTTCTGCACCCTCGTCGGGTTTGGCGCAGATGCTATCTGCCCTTACCTGGCAGTTGAAGCCATCTGGCGCCTCCAGGTGGACGGCAAAATCCCCCCGAAAGCCAACGGTGAGTTCCACACAAAGGAGGAGCTAGTCGACAAGTACTTCACGGCCAGCAGCTATGGCATGATGAAAGTGCTGGCCAAGATGGGCATTTCGACTCTAGCATCGTACAAAGGCGCCCAGATTTTCGAGGCCGTGGGGCTCTCGTCAGAGGTAATGGATCGCTGCTTTAAGGGGACCCCAAGTAGGGTAGAAGGCGCGACTTTCGAGGCCCTTGCACACGATGCGCTCAAGCTGCACGAGCTGGCGTTCCCGACACGTGCACTGCCAGCTGGCAGTGCGGAGGCCGTTGCTCTCCCGAATCCTGGGGACTATCACTGGAGGAAAGGTGGTGAAGTCCACTTGAATGACCCGCTCGCCATTGCCAAGTTGCAGGAGGCTGCCAGGTCAAACAGCGTGGCTGCCTATAAGGAATACTCGAAGCGTGTACAGGAGTTGAACAAATCGTGTAATTTGAGAGGGCTTTTGAAATTTAAGGAGGCTGAGGTGAAAGTGCCGTTGGATGAAGTCGAGCCGGCTAGTGAGATCGTTAAGCGTTTCTGCACGGGTGCTATGAGTTATGGATCGATATCGTTGGAGGCACATACGACACTTGCTATTGCAATGAATAAAATCGGAGGGAAGTCTAATACAGGTATGAATTTAGTTTTGATTCTTTTAAATAATGAATCACACAATGCTCTTTCTTCTGTATGTGGTTTAGATGTTTATATTCGTGATGATATCGATAATAGGTGAGGGAGGCGAACAGCCGTCTCGCATGGAGCCTCTCGAGGATGGCTCGAGAAATCCCAAGAGGAGTTCTATTAAGCAGGTAGCAAGTGGAAGATTCGGAGTTTCTAGCTACTACCTTACGAATGCAGATGAGTTGCAGATAAAAATGGCTCAGGTATATATACCTCCTTTTATACGATTCCCTTGTAATTTTCAAAATTTTGTGGTTCGACTTCGTTCTGTGTTCCTATCCGTGCTTCAATTTTTCATATCCTGCATTTGGGGTCGGAACAGAGGTTCCTTTTGTTTATGAATTTACGTTCATGGACAGATGTTGCCGTTGTGTGAAGCAAAGCACCTTACGGTGTCTTTGCGTCA
Source organism: Striga asiatica (assembly GCA_008636005.1). Classification (NCBI taxonomy): domain Eukaryota; kingdom Viridiplantae; phylum Streptophyta; class Magnoliopsida; order Lamiales; family Orobanchaceae; genus Striga; species Striga asiatica. The sequence goes on from BKCP01004872.1 coordinate 339,037, forward strand.
TTTAATCATACCTGCTTTTGGCATTTGGTGAGAATGTTTACTTAACACGCTTTATAGGCGAATCATTACTGTTAATCCCTAATTTCTCGAGGTTCTCATGCTTCTTCAGGGAGCAAAGCCTGGCGAAGGAGGTGAACTTCCTGGACACAAAGTCATTGGTGACATCGCCGTGACTCGGCATTCCACTGCTGGTGTGGGCCTCATCAGCCCTCCTCCCCATCACGACATTTACTCAATCGAGGATCTCGCTCAATTGATTCATGACCTCAAGGTAAAAGTTTCAAGAAATTCTCCGAGTTCTTCCAAAATATAGTTCATTTAACGTCAAAATCGATCTCAATCAATGCTTCTCCCAACAGAACGCAAACCCATCCGCCCGTGTCAGCGTGAAGCTCGTTTCAGAAGCCGGTGTGGGAGTCATCGCGAGTGGGGTCGTCAAGGGCCACGCGGACCACGTCCTAATCTCCGGCCACGATGGCGGCACGGGAGCCTCCCGATGGACCGGCATCAAGAGCGCTGGCTTACCGTGGGAACTCGGCCTAGCCGAGACCCACCAGACCCTTGTCGCTAACGACCTCCGAGGCCGAGCCGTCTTACAGACCGACGGCCAGCTCAAAACCGGCCATGACGTAGCTATTGCTGCTCTCCTCGGTGCCGAAGAGTTCGGTTTCAGCACGGCCCCTCTCATAACCCTCGGCTGCATCATGATGCGGAAATGCCACAAGAACACTTGCCCAGTCGGCATCGCCACCCAAGACCCAATCCTCCGGGAAAAATTCGCCGGCGAGCCCGAACACGTCATCAACTTCTTCTTCATGCTGGCCGAAGAAGTTCGCGAGATCATGTCCTCGCTAGGGTTCCGCACCCTGACCGAGATGGTCGGCCGCTCGGACATGCTCGAGCTCGACCGTGACGTGGCAGACGGGAACGAGAAGCTCAAGAACATCGATTTCTCGTTATTGCTTCGGCCCGCAGCCGATATTCGGCCCGACGCGGCCCAGCATTGCGTTCAGAAGCAAGACCACGGGCTCGACATGGCTCTCGACAACAAGCTTATAGCTCTCGCAAAGCCCGCTTTGGAAAAGAGACTTCCCGTGTACATCGAGTCCCCGATCTGCAACGTGAACCGAGCCGTTGGGACTATGCTGAGCCACGAGGTGACTAAGCGGTACCATCTTCCCGGGCTTCCTCACGACACGATTCACGTGAAGCTCGAGGGAAGTGCCGGGCAGAGCCTCGGAGCATTTCTCTGCCCGGGTGTCACTCTCGAGCTCGAGGGAGACAGCAATGATTACGTCGGGAAGGGACTTTCGGGCGGGAGGATTGTCGTGTACCCGCCGAAAGGCAGCGGGTTCGACCCAAAGGACAATATCGTCATTGGTAATGTTGCGCTTTACGGGGCCACGAGTGGGGAGGCTTATTTCAACGGGATGGCAGCCGAGAGGTTTGCCGTGAGGAACTCGGGCGCAAGGGCTGTTGTTGAAGGAGTTGGGGACCATGGATGCGAGTACATGACAGGTGGGATTATCGTCGTTTTGGGTCAGACGGGGAGGAATTTCGCTGCGGGGATGAGCGGGGGAATAGCGTATGTCCTCGATGCTGACTCGAGTTTTCGGTCGAGGTGCAATGCTGAGTTGGTGGATCTCGACCCGGTTGAGGAGGAAGAAGATGTGTTGACGCTCAGGATGATGATACAGCAGCACCAGCGCCACACGGGCAGCCAGCTCGCGAAGGATGTGCTTGCTGATTTTGATGTCCTTTTGCCGAAGTTTGTCAAGGTCTTCCCCCGCGACTACAAGCAGGTTCTCGCAAGCAATAAGGCGGAAGAGATTTCGAGAGCGGCTGAAAAAGAGGCTGAGGTGCAAGAAGAGGAGAAATTGATAGGGAAAGATGCTTTTGAGGAACTCAAGAAGCTGGCAGCTGCATCATCATCAGTCAACAATGCAAACAATAATTCCAGTCAGGTGACTTATTTTTTTTAATTTTTTTTTTTTGGCTGAGAATTTTTATTGACGACACCTGAAAAAACGACCGAAAGTTTTCTAACCAGCATTTGCAACTGTAATAGGTTGAAGAAGAAAAATCTTCAAAGAGACCGAGCAGGGTTCCTGATGCAATCAAGCATCGGGGTTTTGTTGCATACGAGCGAGAGAGTATATCGTATAGAGATCCCAATGTTAGGATGAACGATTGGAATGAGGTCATGGAAGAGCTAAAGCCCGGGCCACTTTTGAAAACGCAATCCGCTCGCTGTATGGATTGTGGTACTCCTTTCTGTCATCAGGTAAGGAAAACATTAAACGTCATTTTTACTCAATTTAATTTCTTTTGCCTGTGTCGGTTAAAACCTTATTTAAAAATTTTCTTCAGGAGAACTCCGGATGCCCTCTGGGGAACAAAATACCCGAATTCAATGAGTTGGTGTACCAAAACAGGTGGCGTGAAGCGCTCGACAGGCTTCTCGAGACCAACAACTTCCCGGAGTTCACTGGTCGTGTGTGCCCTGCGCCTTGCGAAGGGTCTTGTGTACTCGGCATCATAGAAAACCCCGTCTCTATCAAGAGTATCGAGTGCTCGATTATTGATAAAGCTTTCGAGGAGGGATGGATGATCCCCCGACCTCCCTCAAAGAGAACTGGGTATGCATTGCACATCTATTTCTTGGTTTATTAATTTTTATTTTTTTTAAAGAGAATATCTAAATGAGTTTTGGATATTTTCAGAAAAAAAGTTGCTATTGTGGGAAGTGGGCCGGCTGGTTTAGCCGCTGCCGATCAGCTAAACAAGATGGGTCACTTGGTGACGGTATTTGAGCGAGCTGACAGAATTGGTGGTCTGATGATGTATGGAGTGCCGAACATGAAAGCCGATAAAGTCGATATTGTTCAGAGACGAGTAAATCTCATGAGAGATGAAGGAGTCAACTTTGTGGTCAACGCTAATGTTGGAAAAGATCCCACATACTCGCTGGATCTGCTCCGACATGAGCATGATGCAATTGTCTTGGCTGTAGGGGCCACAAAACCGAGGTTTTCTAAATTTTTAGAATCGAACAGTTCAGATCTTCTTTTCTTTTTTTTAAAAAAAAATTTTTTAGTGAATTGACTAATTTTTTTGCAGGGATCTTCCTGTTCCCGGGCGAGACCTTTCTGGAGTCCATTTCGCCATGGAGTTTCTTCACGCGAACACGAAAAGCTTGCTTGATAGCAATCTTGAGGATGGTAAATACATTTCTGCTAAGGGCAAGAAAGTGGTGGTTATCGGTGGAGGTGACACCGGGACTGACTGTATCGGAACTTCCATTAGACATGGCTGCAATAGCATTGTAAACCTCGAGCTTCTCCCCGAGCCTCCGCGCACCCGAGCCCCTGGCAATCCTTGGCCTCAGGTTCGTACTCTAATAATAATAACAGAAAAAAGTTTAATTAATTTGCTTTGTTTAACAAAGAAAACTTGTGTAGTGGCCCCGAGTATTCCGGGTGGATTATGGTCATCAAGAAGCTTCCACCAAGTTCGGTAAAGATCCCAGGACTTACGAAGTGCTGACGAAGCGTTTCATAGGCGACGAGAATGGAGTCGTGAAAGGACTCGAAATCGTGCGTGTCAAATGGGAGAAGGATGAAAGTGGAAAGTTTCAGTTCAAGGAAGTCGAAGGCTCGGAGGAGATTATTGGAGCTGATTTAGTCTTGCTGGCCATGGGATTCCTCGGGCCTGAAGAGGTTAGTTATGATGATAACTAATAGAAAAATCTTTCTTTTAGTGATGTTTGCATTGTTCGACTTATCTGGGTT
>BKCP01004872.1:342874-353720 GCA_008636005.1 Striga asiatica
CAGATAAACTGGGACTTGATCGAGACAATCGGTCGAACTTCAAGGCTGATTATGGCCGTTTTTCGACAAATGTCGAAGGTGTTTTTGCAGCTGGTGATTGTCGACGTGGACAATCACTTGTGGTGTGGGCCATTAATGAAGGTAGACAAGCTGCTGCACGAGTCGATAAGTATCTCGTGAGAGATGAAGAAGATGATGATGATGGTACGCTTGGCGAGCCTGAAGAATTTGTGAAAATACGAGACAGCAACAGAGAACACACTGTAAGAACATAGTTACTTTCTTTCATCAGAGCTTCACAGAAAAAGCAAAAATAACGACAAAAAAAAAGAAAAAAAAACTTGGATCGGACAAACACATATGAAAACCTAAATTCTCCTTTGCTCGATGGCTTCTCGGGTGATCGCCCCCAGATAGGGTTTATGAGACGGGATGCGGGGTTTTAGGATTCGGGTCGTTTTTTGTGTTGATAAGAAGTGTTTGTAGTGTGATTGATGTTTGTTGGTGTTTCAAGTGCTGCTGGTAAAGTTTTTTTGCCAGATGTGATGGAATAAAGGAACAAGTAGTTTATGTAAAGGGTTTTCTCTTCAAATCGTTTGATCTGATATTATTATATATTTGAAGGAATATCTGGTTTTTGCATTTTGAAGGTTGTTCTACTGATGCATGTAAGTTTAAGTCATGTCTAGAGCTGTTAAATTAAACGAGCATGGTTCGGCTCGTTAAGGCTTGAGTTCAGCTTAAATTAACGAGCCGAGCTTGAGCTTATTTAAAGTTCGTTTGGTTAATGAGGCGAGCCGGCTCGATAAAGCTCGAGAAAAGAATTTTTATATAATTTTTATAGTTCAGCTCGTTAAAGCTTGAGATCGGCTCGTTAAGGCTCGAACTCGATTTTTGGCTCGTTTATTTAACGAGCCAAGCTTGGTTCGGCTTGTTAAGAGCTCGAGCACCTTAAGCTCGAGCGCCGCTCGGCTCATTTACAGCTCTAGGCTAGACTAGAAAGACAAGTTTCGCAAATCTTGGTGACTGACTGCCTTGGAAAGAATCAGTAGCTCAAATGTGCCTAAAAAATATGAACACTTAATAATATTGAGCATACGAACTATAGGATGGACATGTTAAGGAACTCATTACTATTTATTTTCAGTTAAAAATATTACTCGCATGCATTCACATATCTATACTTATATAATAAGAATTAACATTTATCCAAAATAGTAGGTCAAATTATGGTCAATGTTAGATTTGCATTAAATATTTTCCAAAATTGGTAAGTTTTTGTCTTTTTCACACTTCTCATTAATTATGTCCTTTTCACATTTCTCATTAATTATGTCATATTCACACATCTAATTAATTCATTAATTGCGACATAATTATCATCAATCATTCTATTTGAGCTTTTATCGTTAAAATGTATAGCGATCTGTTATGATTTTATCCCATTGATATTTCCATGAAGTGTCCTTATTTTCTATTTTTTGGTAACCACTCTATATCAATAACCGGATATTTGGTTAATGATAGCACATGTCTTTATTTCAAGGAGCGGATATTCTTTGACCTTTAATTAATCTGAACTGATTGCCTTGACTTTTCAATTTTTAAAATTTTTTTTTTTAAATATTTCGGCTTAAGATTCGGATATTATTATACAAGTCATCGAATTGTTTGAATGAAAATGAATGAAAAGAACACCAAAAATAGGTAGCCTTATTCATATAACCAATCCTAAAATATTAGTTTGTTCACCAAAAAGAGACAAATTCTAGAAATCCTAAAATATTAGATTTTCACCAATCCTAAAGTATTAGTTTGTTCACCAAAAATATTAGTTTGATTTTTAGGATTTGTCTCTTTTGAAAATATTAGTTTGTGATAATGAGGAGTACCAAATAATCAAACTCATAATGTTGTGTACAATGAGGTTTTTAATAATATATGATTGTTACCGAACTTTTTTATGATTCAATAATTTTCCTATGTATTTTAATAATTTCAATTTCGATCCTAATGCACGTGAAATTATATTATTCTTCTAAATTTTACATCCCGTGCATGACACGGGTTACGTACTAGTTTCTAATATTAATCGTAACGATCCATATTATATTATTTTAGATCAAATCAAATCGGATAATTACAACTTTATCTTATATTTACCTCACTTTTCTAAAATTATTTTTTTCCATCTATAATATATCCAATCGCAACCTAATAGAGATTGCAATTTTGATTTACTTTTTGGTGAAAACTTTTGCCCTCTGTAATTGTAACCCGTACCAGCTTATTTATCGTTGATAGTTGCAATTTATAAGAGTTGCACGTAAACTGGTACAGCTTATTTATCACTGATGGTTACACTAAAAGCTGTTGCAGTTTTTTTCTCCTTTTAAACAATGTTGATGGTATTTTGAAACAGGTACACAATCGAACTATGTGGATGTTAACTGGATATGAAATTCACATGTTTTTAGTGCAAAAGTTGTGGCCCAGCCATACTCTGTGGTTGTGAAATTGTGAGTTAGATAATTATGAACTAATCAATTGACAAGCCCAATTATTTGTTAATCTGTCTTATCATAGTGTAGTAGATAGATATATTAGATATGGACCATATGGTATTACACGCAATCCATTTTACTGGATATTAATTAATGCTTGTTGATGAATGTGTAATCAAATATTTTATTTGTTTATGTGGAGTGGAGATTATCATTTTTCACTATGCATTAAAGATGGTCAAAATCAAATAACTAGACTAATAATTGATTTTCATTCAACCCTAAATTCTTTTCATTAATCAGTAATCTATCATAATGTAGTCATGTGTAGGGCTGCAAACTAGTCGAACATTGGCCTTATCAGCAGGATTGATTTTTTATTAGCTGCTCGAGCTCGACTCGCTAAAAAATTACAATAGCTCGAACTCGACTCGAAATCAAAATGCTCAAGCTCGGCTCGAAAATTTGTAAGTGGAATAGTAAAATTACCATTAAGCACCTATGCTAATATATATAAGGGGAAAAGTAAAATTACCATCAAGCCGTTCGACAACGCAAAATATGGACTCGAGCTCAACTCAACTTCGGTCAAGCTTTTTCCAAAATGACGGTTTTTTTTTAAACTTTTTCTGAATTAGCGTTTTCGATCGTAAAATGTCATGATTTCAAACAAGCTAAATAGCATATCTGATTGTCCAATTTTCTAAATGAGGTCTAACCTATTAATTTAACATGAATTCGCTGACAAATAAACGAACTTCTTGTCATGAATGAAAGNNAAGCCTAATAATTTCAATTTACGAGTATATTTTTAATTTTTTATTAGACGACATGTAGCTTGGTAACATAGCAACACATGTGTCTTGAATGGAATAAAGGGAAAGCCACAATAATTCCAAAATTTCCGCTTGACCTCTTTTACGTGGCAATTGTGCACAGGCACGCACCCCGTTTTGCTCGTGGCCATAAAATATCTTCGGAACAAAATATTCCACGGTGGGTCCCGAATTAGTAATCTAAATCTCGATTAGTGATGGTTAAATTACCACTAAAAAATAATTATATAATATTCATACCAATGTGGCATTAAATAATTTGGTCCTTACAAGTCCAGTCGCCGCAACTGTTTTTGTAGGCGGCGTGTTAATTTGTTAAATTATGTGTAGCTTTGCGAGTCATTAGATTAGTTGGTATAATATATAATTCGTAGTTGCAGTCATTTTTGGGTTGAACACGTAAGTAGTGAGGAGAAAATTAAGTTGACGATATTTAACTAACATTTTTTGATTTGTATGGAACAGTTGCAAACAAATCACTACATTAACTATCATTTTTAGATTTGTATGGAACAGTTCCAAATAAATCACTACATGGCTTGAGGATATACATGTAGAGTTATTAAAACCGAGTTTGTCGCTAACATAATAACCATTAAAAGTTTGAGTTGACTCGTTCATTTATATTTAGCAAGTCGAGTTTGAACAACTCATCAAACTTGTTTATTAGTTGAGTTGAGCTTACTTGCAAATAGCTCATATTTTACTTTAATTTTTTCAAGTGTTTTAAATGAGGCACGAGCTGAGTTGTTCGCGAACAACTCGTTTAAAGCATTAAGTTTATTAAATGAAATGAATTGAGTCGAGTTATTGGCTTGTTTAGTCAACGAATCTTTAAGTATATTAAACAAAACGAATTGAGTCGAGTTATTGACTTGTTTATTAAATGAGTCAAATAATTGAGCCGACGAACCCAAGCTTGAAATGAGACAGGCTCGAATATCACTATTATGTGCAGAATAGTGTTTGTATATTAAACAAGAATATTTATTTATAATACTTGCACATGAATAAACAATAAAAATAATCAGTTATCATCAATGAAAAAATTTGAAAAGGCGGTAGGCTCTAGATCTAATTATCTACGAGTAGCTGACACGAGGGTCCGAGGTACAAGACCACCTCATCAACTCTCCTCCCAACACGTGTCCCCCTCCATTTCAACATTCTAAAATCTTTACCCACCCTACACTAAATCCCGCTACAGGCCCCCACACCCAAATCGCATCACGCCACCTTCCATCCTCCCTCCACCTGTCCTACCCAAATGAATCTCAGCCGTCCACGCGACCACACGACGCTTATCCCAAAAAAACATATTTTCGTCTAGGTCATTTAACTTGACCGCCGCGTGGCTGCCACGTGTTGGTAAAAACCCGACCCGCTCTTTTTATATATATTTCCCTAATCAGCACCCTTTTCATATCATTTTCATTCCCACTCGAATTAACAGTTAAGATCAGATAAACAAATTTCAATTGGAAGATGATTGCCAACGGCTTGAGCAAGGATTATCCGGCGGCGGCGGATGCGGAGGGGATCTGCCGCCTGCGGAGCGGGATTTCGGAGATCGACGGCGGCGGGGGCCGGAGATCGAGGATCCTCCGCCGCAGGAGGCTGAAGCTGCTGCGGATGAATTCCCTCTTGAGGGAGAAATCCGCCGCGGACGGTTCCGTCGGGTCTAGGAAGAGGAGATCCGAGAATAAATCGGCCGGGGACGGGCGAATCGGCGGATCCGGGTACGGGGTGGCGTCGCTGGTCGGGCGGCGGAAGGTGATGGAGGACGCGTTGGCGGCGGAGCTTGGCTGCCTGAGGAGGGCCGGGCGGAGCTACGACTTCTACGGGGTGTACGACGGCCACGGTGGGCGGCGCGTGGCCGAGGCGTGCGCGGAGATGATNAGTGAATGTGCGGTGGGGGAGGGCGGTGTCGGCGACGGGGTCGACGGCGGTGGTGGCGGTGGTGGGGGAGGAGGAGGTGGTGGTGGCGAACTGCGGGGACTCGAGGGCGGTGCTCTGCCGCGGCGGCGCCGCCGTGCAGCTGTCAGAGGATCACAAGGTAAATGACGGTATGCATGACGGCGTGAGTGGGTTTGTGGACGGTGGCGTTAAGACTTTCTGTTTGATTTATGTAGTTCTTTTACATATTTGTCTCCGGGAGAAAACCGTCCATAGTTGTATTTTTGTTTGCAATGCTTCAATTTTGGCTAAAATAAGTTTATCAGCTTGGTCATATATTAGTATTTTATGCATAAATATTTTTGCAATAATTAAATTTCCCCCTTTTTTTTGCATAATACTGTAGATCTGAGTTCTTGAGAACTGGGTAAGAAGATTCGACCCGCAATTCTGCTTGTATTGTTTATGTAGTATGTAGATAATATTTGGATTGCAGTTTTTGCTATGACGTCGAGCCAACTTTCTATATAGAACAAATACAACAAGTAAATTATAGCATATTAAAATAAATACTATTAATTTTATTAATATGGTATAGTTTATATGAAGAAGGTTGGTCTGTTATGGAGTCAACTATTGACTTCATAGCAAAATTGAATGTGATTGTCTCCTTTTAGTGTGCAATATAAGATTTGATATAGAGGAATATTGGTGTTAATCAAGATGCCTACAAAAAATTATGTATTGACATTTGTTTTAAATGTATTTACCATCATACATGTTCCATTAATTGTGAATTTAAGTAGTGATTAATTAGAAGTGTTAATTAATTAATTAATTAATTAATTAATTAATTTGACAGCCTGATAGAGCAGATGAAGTGGAGAGAATTGAAGGGTGTGGAGGGATGGTGATTAACTGGAATGGAGCTAGGGTTATAGGTGTTCTTGCTACTTCAAGATCTATAGGTATGTTTATATTGCTCCTCATATTGGCTCATTTGCTTAAGTATAATGCCTAATTAGCTTAAGTATATATTATTAGTACTGCCTAATTATATTGTTACAATAAGTAGATCTACAATTATTATATTTTTTGTAGTGCCACTGATTGTGAGATACCTGCATCAAAATATTAATCGAGCTAGGCATCATTTTCTAGGAGAAAGGCATATTTTTTACAATTCTCAAATGGTAAAAGTTATCAAATTTTAACTAAAAACATTTCGTTCATTTATTCATATGTTTATATTTGTAATTATTACTTTTTGTATCACATCAGCTTTACCAATTATATTTTATCTTTACATTCAGTTACACCTTTTTATAAATAAAAAAAATTCTTAAAATATAACTCCATGAGAAAAAATAATTTGCACGTGCTAAAAAGGTAGAAGGCGGGGGTGATACCAAAGGGAATTAAAGAATCAATAAATTAAGAAAAACTAGTATAAGTTGTTTGAGATTTCAAAAGGCCTTAAGAAACCACAACCTACTTACTTTTACTTAAGAAACCAAAACCTACTTACTTAAAACATAATGTATTTAATTGAAATTTTAAGTGACATTTTAAGATTTTTTAAGATTTTAAACTTTTTAAGATTTTCAGACTTAAGAGGAATCATATGAAATTTTATGTCTTGAGGTAGTATTTGAAGTGGGATTTGGTACAAGGTTTTCTATTTCGAAATGCAACCAAATCTTTAAAAATCTTAACAAATCCTATAGTGTCACGTAAATTAAATACCTCAAGATTTTGTAAGACATTTTAAAATCCTAATTGAATACCTTCAGTATTTTTAAAAGTCTTAAAAAGTCTAAATTGAATACACTAGGATTTCTCAAAGTCTTTATAAATTCTAATTGAATACACTCAAAGTCTTAAAAAGTCTTCATAAATTCTAATTGAATACACCCCTTTTAGTTTTGTAGGATTTTGAAATTGAAAATTTTTAAAAGTCTCATATCTAAAAAAAAATTTAAAATTCCAAACGATATGAACACATTTGCAATATAAACATTTTATTAGTTATTTTTTATTTACAGGCGATTACTACCTGAAGCCGTACGTGATCCCAGACCCGGAGGTACAAGTTATCAGCCGAACGAGCTCTGACGAGTTCTTGATACTCGCTAGTGACGGGCTTTGGGACGTCATTAGCAACGAGTTGGCGTGCCAAGTCGCAAAGCGGTGTTTGGCCGGTCGTGTGATGAGGGATTCCCTCTTCTCGAGGGCAGGCAATGACGGTCGAGACAACCATGATGACAAGGACATGCCGGAAGGTAAAAAGGTCGAAAACCGATTTGAAGAGGCTGCAGCCGTGCTAGCTGAGCTGGCTATCGCCAAAGGCAGTGGTGACAACGTAAGCGTTGTTGTGGTGGGTTTAAGGTAGAGGTCCAGCTCGAGCTCTTGATATAAATGTTGTTTTGAGCAAAGAACAATATATGTAACCACGGTTTTAAGAGAGAATGTGTAAATATTTATACGAGGATTTAGAACTTGTTGAGCTTGCTTTACTCTTTTGATTCTCTTTTGTTCTTTTTTTTTTCTCCCCTTAGAGTTTTTGCTCAATTAGAAAAATCTCAACTTCGTTTTTCTATATTTTTTTCCCATTTTTTGCTAGTTTGAAAATGACCTTTCATGGAAATAACTAGTTATACATAGGGGTGTATGTATTTTAATGATGGATGGTTGAACAATCTGTTTTAAGTAAAGTAAACATGAGCTTTTTTATAAGCCTTTATGGCCTGATAGGATATAGAATATCCGGCTCAATTTATCTTTGACTCAATTCTCCGTATGGTCCATATAATTAAATAATTCGTATAATCAATATTCATGAATACATAATTTTAATTACTCATTACTTTTAATCAACTCTCTTCCTCTTTTAAATTACATTAACTTTAATTATTATATTTTAAATATTATTTTGTACTTTAATACAAACTGAAAATTACACTTAAGTAAAACTCAATCAACTATTTTTCAAAACTAACTCATTTTTGTCCAATAAAACTAATCAAATCTCAAATAACTTATATAGACTCAAGCCCTCAAAAACACCTTCCTTCAGACGAAAACGCGGATATAAACTCATCACCCTCGGCAAAATGTCATTTTCGGGCAAGACCCCAGATATAAACTGCCGATGCTAAATTTATTAAAAATTGTGAAAATATTCAATTATGTTACATTTATTACATTTTTTCACATTTTTCTTCAATCAATACTAGTGCGTGGCCCGTGCGATACACGGGAAAAAAATATTACGATTGTATTATAAATTAAATATATAAATAACATTAATCATGATTTATTCATTATTTTTAAATTAAATCAGGTTGAACACAGTCCAACCGGATAGATCGAGAACCGGTTTATAACCAATCTAGTTCGCTTGAATAAAATATTTGCTCTCGACTCCGTCAACACCAGTCGGTTGGACTGATATGATCGATATAATTTTCTAAATAAATTTTATTATTTTAAATAAAATTACATATTTAAATAAAATAGAGATTTATAAATTATTTATCAATTAGTTTAAACGTTTGAATTTATAAATTGTTTAGATATCTAAGTAACACATTTTATTTAAATTTATTACAAAATGTACTATATATATATATATTAAAATTTTCATAAATTAAAATCTGAACAAACTACAAATGATTTAATATAATAGCTTCATCGTTTCGATGATGGTCCAGTCAGAAAACCTTATATTTACTGTACATTAATAAATATTATAATAAAATATTATTTAATTCACATAAATATTAATAAAATGATATATAAATATTCATAAATCATTAAACACGTTGTCATAAAAGTATTGTTAATACGATTTTTTGAAGTTTGGACTATATCACATTCACGTAATAAAATATTTTCAATATAAAATTTATATTTAGGTTCAATAATCGATTTGGTGTGGTCGAACTGATACATAACTTAGTCACCTGGGATCAACTAAGTTGTGTCAAGTTTTTTGACTATTTTAAATATCACCTAAATGTAATTCAATCAACCTGGGCAGTACCCTAATTCAATCACCCGATTGATCCGAAAAAATTTTCTTTTCTTCTTTAAATATATTTAATTTTATGAAATAAAAATATTTTATGATTCATATAATATATGTCTACACCAAATGATAGTATATTAAGATTTTAAATTATATATCTAAAGATGACTTAATTAAACATAGTAATTTTCAAAAAATTAAGTTTAATTGATTGATTATGCAATTTAAAGAATATTTTTAGCGTCCAATTTTTTTAAGGCACAAATATAAAGACCGAGATTTAAAAAGTTTTGTTATATTTTGAATTTGAGATTTTATAAATATAAAGACCGAGATTTAATATTGTTTGTTGTTTCTGAGAAAAAAAATAAAAATAAAAACATACACACTTAATAAATCTTAGCCGGATTTTTTAAATGATAAAATGAACTAAAGCCCGAAATTTAAGGTAGCATTTAATGTTGTATGATTTTTAAAGATAAAAATAAGAAAAATAATAAAACTTACTATTTATAGGTTGCATTAAATTATTGACCTATTTTTTTGCTACTATTTTTGGTAAATGTTAATTCTTATTACTAGTACAGAGCCCGTGCGATGCACGGGGTGCACAATTTTAAGGCTATTTATCCAGACTTATAATTATATATATGAATAAAGAAAAATGTACGGGATATATATAGTACGTGCGAAGCACGAGATATATTTATTTGGAGAATATTATATTATAAGATGCAATATTCAATAAAAGTTTATAATACGCAAGAAATTGTACAATGTTCAATAAAAGTTTTATAATATCAAGTGGAATCTTAAAATCTCTTGTACATTAAGACTACTGACAAAATAATATTTTAATCAATAAGTTTCCTTTCCTTATAGCCAAATTGTGAATGTGATTTGAGGAGTACAACAAATCGATATATAGCTGACTTGCTTTTTTCATTGTAGTTTTTTTTCTTTTTTTTCATAATGAATTTAAAGATATTCTAAAATATAGCAAAAATTAATTTTTTTATTACAATTAGCAACTTTACTAAATATAAACTCTCAATCTATGGTGTTAATCAACGTTTAAGTCTAAAAAATTAGGAATTTTTACCTCTTTTAATCAACGTTTAAGTCTAAAAAACAATAGAGTTATTATAAGTTTTTTTTCTACATCTTTCAAAACATTAAATATGAGCATGTTAGGGCTAGCTTGTAAAATAATTAATATATTATATCACTAAAATATTTATACTAAAAAAAATTTAATTTTAGCATATAAATTTATCCCTTGATATAAGAGAAAGTAACAGTTTTACTTATTGTTGTTCACCATATAATATTTATTATTATTTTATTATATAATAAAAAAGAAATATTGTTAAATAGTGTAGTAGAATTGTTATAAAATTATATGAATTTTTCTTTTACAATATAGATTTAATATTTTTTTATGATTTGATAATATAAACAAATCTATACTTAACTTTGACAAATAAAACAAATAAATATTTTAGCAAGTATTTAATGTATATACTAAATAGGAATATATTTGGTATAATCAAATACCAAATATAATCAAATAAGTCAAA
>BKCP01004872.1:362822-412131 GCA_008636005.1 Striga asiatica
ATATATATATATATATATATATATATATATATATATATATAATACGTACGCGCAGTTTCCTTTCAGGCTTTTAGGTGCTCGGGATATGAATTTGGTCGTATGAGTGGAAACTTGCGAAATGTGAATTTTCATTTCGGTTATTAGTCAGTACATTTTAGCATTATTAATATCATCCTTTGTTGAAGAGTTTGATGTATTCTCTGGCAGCCAAGTACTTGACTTGGTTTACAAAACTAGTGCTAAATATGTGATGATGGACATTGCTGTTGTTATAAGTGAAAAGTTGAATAAATTTGTAGGTCTACAAATTACAAAACCAGTGAGAGATCGGTGATGATGGCATTGTTGTTATGAGTGAAAAATGGAATAAATTGTGGACTTAAAACTAGCTGATTAGCTTTATTACCACCTGTTTTTCGGAGGTTTCGACCCCAACTGTGACTGCAGAGATAACAAAATCTGTGTGAAATCTGATTTCATTCTTGTTGTAAAAGTGGAACAAATTATGGACTTGAAACTAGTTGATTACCACATGTTTTTCTGAAAGTTTGACCTGCAAATCACAAAACTTGTGAGAAATCTGTGATGATTGCATTCTTGTTATGAGTGAAAACTGGAACAAATTATGGACTTTAAAACTAGCCGACTAGCTTTAGTACCATCTGTTTAAACCTGCCAACTGCACTGCAGTCACCGGTAGGTTTGACAATAAGCCCTGTTTGCCTACGTAGAGTACCCACCCTACTAAAAACCCAGAAATATGATGCCAACAAAAAATCAGATGAAAAAACTTAAGAACAGATATTAACAAAAAAAATTTTATTTTTTCCTTTTTTGCCAGCAAGATTCATAACAAAATACTTACCCAATGATACATACATACACAGACATCAATCATATGAACACAAAAACCAATCTGCATATAGGCTATATAACCCCCTACCAAACACCCCCAACAAAACAACACAAACGAAACCAACCCACACACACACACACACACACACACACACGTCAATAATCAATAATCACTAATCAATAATATAACATAACCATACTCCTCCTATACCAGCCAGTCAATCAATAATATCACTTATCCTCCTCTGCCGTGAAATCCGGCTCGGCCGGCTTCTGCAGCAGCATTGCCGGCATCCTCTCCTGCCCCACCGCCGCCCTCACCTTCCTCCCTCCACTCCTCTTCAGCCCCCTCAGCGCATTCGCCGCAAACCTCGACGCATATATCGCCGCCCCAAAACTCATCGGCCCCCCTCCACTCGACCCGTCCCTCGCCAGCGCATCCCTCAGCCTCCCTTCCTCCTCCCTCAGCAACGCCTCCTCCGCCTTCCGCCGCCAGTACCTCCTCCACGCCGCCTGTATGAAGCACGCCGCCCAAGTCCTCCACTGCTGCGAGTAGAATCTGAACGTGTGCCGAAGCTGCTTGCTGTGCAGCCTCCGGAACTGCGAGGCCACGAACTTCAGGTCGTGGGCCATCAGGGCAAAGGCCTCCACTTCTGAAAGTGCCTGGACTGTTCGGGTAGATGTCGGAAGGTTGGTGGAGGAGTTTGGGTCGAGGGCCCACGTCAAGAGCTCCTCCCCGCAGAAGTCGCCGGGCCTGAGATGGTCCGAGTTGAAGAAGCCCGTTCGCCCACCGTTGGTCGTCACTGTCAGCAAACGGCCACGCATCACGAAAAGCATCTCGTCTACTGGGTCGCCTTCTCGAACGATGTAGCTGCCTTCCGTGTACAAAACGGGCCTTAACCGGTCGCAGAGCGCGTCCAGCAGCTGCTCGTCCATCTTCTCAAACATCGGCACCTGAAAATGAAGATAAAAATTGGATCTTGATTTGGGTTTTTTTGATATTGGGTTTGGGGAGAGGAGGAGAAAAAAGAAACTAACTCGCTTGAGTAAAGCTAAACAGAGATGTCGTTTTATGTCTCGTCTGAGATCCTTTGGGAGATTGCGGATAAGGTTCTCTTCGTCGACGCCTCGAGTTTCCTGCCATTTGTACTGCTCGTACCTTCTTATCCGCTCCCTCAAGCTGTCGGGGAGAAGGCGGTGGGACATCCATTGCTCGGCGTCTCGTTTTTTGACCCTCATCTCTTCGAGTCTCAGTGTTGTGGACTGAAGGTATGTCTGTTGCGCAACGTTACCAAATTAAATAAACGATGAGTAAAGATTGCCGTTTGTTACCTCTATTATAGTCGGAATGTAAATATAAAAAGGAAAAAGAAAATAAGAAGGTTAAATTAAATAGAACACCAACAAGGCACTCACTTGCATATTTCCGATCAGAAACGAAAACAGCACCAAGCCCGCGATTGATATGAAAACCGCAAAGCAAATTTCCCAAACGTAGGTACTTGTTTTAAGGTTCTGGCCAAGGGAACTGCCCATAATACAAGATTTAAATTCACATAACAAATTAGGTGCATGCATGAGTAGTAGTTAGTGCTTGAGCACATAAGCACAATAAATCTCATAGGACATATATATACCTCAAATTCTGTAGGCCCCACCAGAAACAATAGAAGAATTTCTGGGGGAAATCTTCTGATTCAACAATACCAGATTGAAGGGCCTCGAGGAATATCCCAAAGTCGAAAAGAGCAGCATTTTCGTTTTGGATAGGGCATGAGTTGTTCAAAATCTGTACGAATCTCGTGTGGTCACCATGGCAATAAAAAGAGGCTTCTCTACATGCAGTTTGGTTCCCACAAGCTCTCTCCCAACAAATCGTCTCGCGTTCTATTGAGAACAAGTACCAAAAGGCTCCAAGCACCTAACAGATGACCAAAACCCAGTCATCACTATTTAACAAAGTGCAGTTGAACAATTAAGCTAGGGAAAAAAAGAGTACATGGCTGGCAAGCATGTAGAGGAAAAGATTGAATGCAGCCCCTGCCCATGCTGTTTCGGTGAGTATGCCGGAAGTTCTTGTGACTTCTCTATATAAAGGATAGACTCGGAGAACCCTCGGTATATACTGAATGATCACCGCAAATTTTAACAGATTCTTCGTGTTCAAAGACCTTGCGCCTTTCAACTTGGGTATGATGATGAGAATCACAGTCTGAGATAGTCAGAAGATGGTCATATTTAGAATTATGCTCTAATAAAACAAGAATCTTAATTGGAAACTAATTGTATTATTGATAATCAACTTATTGAAGGCCAATAATTATCTTTCTTATGCCTACTGATACACAACTAAATTCATCATCACATTTTCATCCCCCTGTCACCAAAATCATGCTCCAAAATTCTTTGAGATTTATTCCATCACAATTCACTATGGAAATAAGAAGTTTCAAAATAAAAACAAATGCAATAGTGGCCACGTCATATTTTGGTCGCAATCATAAGTTAAATACAACCACCACCTTACAATGATCATGCAAAAGACCTCACTTACCTGTGGAAGAGGAAGAACTGCAAGAATGTCGATTATAAAATAAGACGACAAATATCTCTTTGCAATAGCCCATGAATCCTGAACCAGGACGCCTCTCCCAAACACACGCGAAGAGGGTGCAATGAACCCCGTCCGGAACTGGAAAATAATATGTATGAGGTAGAATATATCCGTAATTGATCTCAACACACAAGCGGCAATTTCCAACTTCTTGTCCAAATCGAGGCACTTCTTTCCATCGTTAATGATTGGAATGTAAAAGAACAAGGGATCCAAAGAGACGGCAATCATGCACGACAGTACGAAAATTTTATTCCATTTTTGCAGAAATGGTCCCTGAGGATCAAGAATTTTTGTCTCAGACCCCTCGTCATCCGCCAGGGACTTGGACTTTCCTCGAGATAAGAATCTTAAGGAGCCAGTGAACCTCTTTATCCTTTCCGACCCAGAATCTAATCCTCGATGAAATTTGTCTGAAATCGAGTATACTGCTAACTTGAGCCTGGATAGTTGCAGTGCGCCGCTTGACGGGGATTGATCATTAAAGCTTTTTTCCGACCCCCAATCTTGAAACCTGAAAGGCGAGCGATATGTAAGAGAACATACGAAATAGACGTATAGATAATAAAGGAGATGGGAAGTATCTCGAACTAACCGCACAAACTTCTCACGGTGGAATGTCATAACTCCAGCTTACATGGGAACAGAGGCAAAACCTGATATACAGAATAGAGAAACACAAGCAACACCAGGATTTGCTGAAGATTACAGCCTGAAACAAATTAGGTCCTTAGGTTAAATTGAAAGCACAAACTCAACTGTTGGCAAGATTTAACGGAGAACAGTATTTGCCTGGTCGGAGTTTAACACAAACAAAAGTAAAGTTCCCAATTTTGTTAAGGAAAAGAAAAACATTCACTCCAAGTCTGTAACTAATAAAATTCGTTCGGCGTTGATGAATGTGAAAGTCCAGACCTCTCTCTCTTTTCCTAATCAACATATCAAGGGCTTTTGCCACTTACCTGAATTCACTTTTTCATAACCAACACACTCTGATATTGCAACTAAATTGTAGCATTCACATTTCAAACCTCACCTTTTTCTTAAATTCAGAAATTTTCATCAACAATCTTCATGATTTGCACCATTATCCATCAAAGCAGACACCTTTTTACTCAAAACCCTTCTCAGAATCAAAACAAGATAGATAGATGGGGAGGGGAAGAGAGAGAGAGAAAGAGGAAGCAAAAAAAATGGTAAAATGGAAACTTTGTAAAGTCACACACATTCACAAACCCCTCCCACCACAATAATCAACCAAAACAATTCAAAAGGCAAAAACAACAAAAAACAAAACCAAAAGACTCTTGAAGCAGAACTAACAGTCACAAATTTCTGCTCCGATTACCTCAACACTTCAAACCCATCAAATCAGAAACTGGAAAATTGAACAGAAAACTAAAATTAAACAAAATACTCATCCATAGCGAGGTTATCAGTTACAAAGATCAGCCCACGACTCGTACTACTCTGTGCGTGTGAAGAAGAAGAATGAGAAAGTAGTTACAAAAGGCGAAGCTTCTCGGTGACTTCCTCTGCTCTTGGACCGGTTCCAACTTTTTTTTCTTCAGTTTAATTTTAATTTTGTCTGCAACTTAATAAAATCTTGCGATCTTGCAGTTAAGACTTTCTTAGATAGAGAAAAGGAAAACCGTTTTGTGTGAGAGGAGTTAATTATTACACCACTAATATTTTTTAACAAAAACACTATATATTATAAGATACTATAATACTTTTATTTATATTCTTTTTTAATTATGAATTTGAAATTAAGTGACATATTCATCTAATCGTTAAATCTATTTAACAGTAGCATTATCGACCCCCTATATATGATTAAATACAAATTTTTTAGTGAAACAACATAACTATTAGATTGATTGACCTGTCACACCATTTAAAATAAAAATACATAATTATATTATCATATTTTTATTTATATTAACTTTTAAAGTATAATATTTTTGAACGAAAACATTCATATTTGTAAAAAGAATATGTAGACTTGAGGTGACTAACACAATATTTTTTTTTTTCTAAATAAATGATATTTTCTTTTAATTTAGACAATTGAATGTATTTTTTGTACAGGCTTTATAAAACAAAATTTGCGTAATAGGATTTTGGTTCATTAGCAAACTAAAAATGGTCCAAATTTAATACTTACTTTCTAAAATTGATAAAACTGATTTAAATGTTTAATTAAATTATGTTGACCATATTTTGTGTGTACAGTTCAGATGAAGGGGAAGCCGGCAGGTCGTTGGGTGGGACCCATTCCAAATGGGTTTGACTTTTTCTCTCCCGTTGTCTTGTTGTGCAGTGCTTGCATTTTCCAAAGAATGTTTAATATGTAGTTTTTATTTGAATTTTCGTGAAAAAAAAATATTATTGTAGTAAATCAAGTTTGAACATGAATTTAAATAAAATAGTTTGGTTTGTTACACATTTAAGGGGGTGCAGTTTCATTTTATCTGGTGTGAGTGGAGAATTTGTGAAATAAATATTTTTTTATTGGTAGATTGATGATTATGTGTGAGACAATGTACATGTGATATCTTTGCAACTTTCCAGAATGTGGTTCCTCAATTTATATACTTAATATTAGAAAGAAATTTAAGTTTGCAAAATCAATAACTATGATATAATTTATCAATTTTATCTATACCCATAATGGCATGAGGCACATGACCTAGAGTTTTTTCTTCCTTTTTCCCTTTCAATGTAACTGCGAACTTCATGTTTTTCAGCATTAAAGGTTCAATAATATTTTTAATTTCTCTTCTTTCTAATTTCTACCTCTCAACAATTGGTTGAATTTTGACCTCCCCGTGAGGTCAAAGCTTTGTGTTACATCATGTGAAAGTCAAATGCAATTTTATCATTTATGGTGTATCTTTTTGCTGCATATTGTCACTTAATTAAATTGGCAGTATTTTATAATCAAGCAAAGCCAAGCCCTATATAGCAATGTTTTGCTGCAGATTGTCACTTTTTATAAGAGGCAAATGAGAAGTGTGATGAGGCAAATTGTTAGCATGCAAATTTGAATTACTATCTTCAACAAATTGTTGAACAAGCAGAGAACGAAGTGACCATGAATGTCTAGAAAGAGAATAAACATAAATTAAACGAGGAGAATAAAACAAGAAATACAAGAAAAATGAATTAAAAGAGGAAAAGAAAACAAGAAAGAGAATAAACAAATAAGAGTCAAAATGGATTATGAATTATGGGATGAGAATGAGAGTCAATTAGAAAGGAAAAACAAAAAACCGAAAGTGAATACAAATGAAGAAAATTACTTGTTTGTAGAGTTTTTGGTGGAGGGAACCAACCTCAAATGGTCCTCGGGTCACCACTTAATATTGAGTTGTGTGGAATTGTAGAGATCTTTGAGTACCCTCTACAATTTCTCCAATTAAAGGAGTCTTGTAGACTCTATTCTCAAGATTTTTTTTTATTTTTTTTTATTATTTTTTTATTTTATTTTTTTTTTGTGCGAAACAAAAAATAAAAAAATGTTTTGGTTGAACGGTTTTCTCTGAAAGTTATAAAAAAAGTTATAAAATATGATTTAATTTCAATATCTCTACCAAATCTAGAAAAAATTTGTGTCATGCATGACATCTAAAATTCCTCATATGTACAAAACGGTGATAGTACTTGTTGGATAAAAGGTTCATATTATACCTCTTAAATTACAAATTAAAAGTTAAGTTTAGCCTTGTTAACATTTAAAAAGTACTTTAGAAATATTTTAATAAACAATATATAACATTAAAAAAATACTTCATAATTTTTTTAGTAAATGAATATAAAATATTAATGTATCTAACTATATTATTGTTAATCATGTTATGATTACTAAAATTAAATTACATATAACATTAAAAGTAATATAAATAATGAGAATGGAGAAAAAATATTCATATAATAAAATGTAGCGTGACTGATTGAAAAATATATTTATTTATTCATTAATGAATTTTGTATTAGAGTAAACTCCATACTAAAATAGATGTACAAGTTGAAGATAGTGCAATCAATCACTATTTTTTTTTAGATCTTTAAATAAAAACTAGTACAACACCCGTGTCTTACACGGGTGTTTATTAAAAAATTATTCTTAAATTTTAAAATTAATGATAAAAATTATTTTAAATTTTATTTACTTTTTTACAAATGATATATATTATTATATATTTTAGAATGACATTTGTTACTTGTTCGACTTACATGTGTTATATATAGTAATTTTTATAACTTATATCATATAACTACTTGAAATATAAATATATTAAATGCTAAATAATTTTATTTTTCTAATCAATATTTAAAAATAGGTTTATTATTGTTATAAAGATAAACTAGTACAATGCACGTGTATTACACGAGTGTTGAATTAAGAAACATATGTAAAAAATATTAAATATTTTATTTTATAGAAATTCTTTAAACCTAAACTAATTTAATTTTATATAAAACATTACTTTGAGTTTTAATTAAATTGTCAGACTATATTTTTTTAATCATAATAGTTAAAAACACCCTTGTATTAAATGAAAATGTCAACTCATATTGAATTTTTTTACTTATATCATATAATAATATCAATATTATTTACTATTACACGTGTACAAAAATATATATCTTAAATAAATAGAAACTAGTGCATGGCCCGTGCGATGCACGAACCAACAACATTACGATTGTATTATAAACTAAATATGTAAGAAACATTAATCATGAGTTACCTATTATTTTTAAATTAAACCGGGTTGGACACAGTCCGATTGGATGGACCGGGAACCGATTTATAACCAGTCTAGTTCGCTTGAATAAAATATTTGCTATCAAATCCTTCAACACCGATCGGTTGGACTGGTAGGATCGATACAATTTTCTAAATAGATTTTGCTACATTTAAAATTATTTTACATATTTACATATTTAAATAAAATACAGATTTATAAACTTTTATCAATTAGTTTAAACATTTGAATTTATAAATTGTTTATATATTTAAGTAATTATAAAATATTAAAATATTTATAAATTAAAATCTAGACAAACCACAAATGATATAATAAAATAACTTTGATTGTTTTGATGAGGGTCCGATTCTAAAAACCTTATATTTATAGTATATTAACAAAATTATAATAAAATATTATTTTATTTACATAAATATTAATAAAATGATATACATATCACCATATAAAATAGATAGATAATATGGTGATATGTATATGCATACGTGATTCACAGTTTTCTATCTTTATATGTAATTTTAGAATTTAGATAAATAATTATTTATTTTTAATAGATTGATGACATACCAGTTAGATTTGAAATAAATAGCATTTCCAGAAGAATAGTATCATATTGTTTCATCTTCGAAATGAGTAAAATATGATTATTGGAAGGAACGGTTGAGAAAAACACTAATATGATTGATTTACTTAAGATATGTAACAGAAAAAAAAAAATATTAAGGTAACTGTGGAATAAAAAAATTATGGAATGGAATAAGTAATAATTGTTTTAATAAAGAAAAATGTTAATATATTATAGAAATAATCATGTCTAATTGACATTTGACATGATACCTAAGCTTAATTATATATGAATCCAAAGCGTAGAATTATGAATAGGATCCAGAAACACGCGAGCATGCCACTTAGCTCACCACATCGGGAATTATATATAGGGGCTTTATGAAGTATAATAATTATTTATATTATTTTGATTATCACGTTTTTTTAAAGATTATTATAATGGTCAATCTCTTTTTATTCTATATGTACGTTGAGATATAAACTTTTAGAATATTTATTTATATTAATTTGATGTTCATACTTAATTATATATTTTTTTCCAAATTAAATAATTATTTTATGGCATGTTGACATACATAAATTTCTATTACTTTATAATATAATTCATAGTCTTATTTGATGATTTTCAATTTAGTTTGATATATATTACTATTTTGTATTGTATATATATAAAAGATATGGATGTCAAATCGAAAATCATTAAAAGATAGTTAATTTGATAAATCATATATGAAAAATAAAATACAAACAAAAAAGTTCTAAATCTAAAAACAAGAAGAAGAAACATATATAATAATTAATGTATGAATTAAATAAGAAAATATAATATAATGTATGTTAATGTAAGAATAGTAAAAGTAAATAATAAAACAATTATTCATGGATTTTTATGGATAATATAGACAATACATGAAATTCAAGTTTAATTATTTTCTATAAAAAATATTAATTTATATCCAAGCCCAACTTCGAAGTATGATATTTTGCCAAATAGGAATCCTAAGTGTGAGAGTTTGGCACGTAGGCTCACGCATTTTGAAATTATATATAGGGAAAAAATATAATTTATTCTTTTTATACATACAATATGGATGTTAAATCGAAACTCATCAAGAGATGATTAATTTGATATATTATATATGTAAAAATGATAAAAAAATATAAAAGTTATGAACTTTTAAAATATATTTAGAATTCAATGCTTATAATAAGAAATGATATTAAAAAACAATTAATACATGTAACATGACCATCAATAATAACATATTTATGGATAATCTGGACTTATTTATTTTTAGAGGGTAAGTAAATTAAAATATGCCCCAACCTAATAATGAATCATGTAATTTTGCCACATAGGATCTCGTAGCATGCGAACCACGTTTTGAATTAATATCTAGGGGATATTAAATATTGAAAAGTAACTATGGTTAAGCTAAATACAACACTTGCCATAGTTGATTCAAACTATAGTTAAGGTAGCCAAAACTTTGGTTAAAATCTAAGAAAATGAAAACCCTACTCCACATTTTCAATTTGAGATATTTGTGGGCATTTCAAGAGTTCTTCTTCCTCTTTTGGGGACTTTGACTAAAAACTTCTGCAGCCCAATTTCAATTTGGTGGGAAAATCAAGAGAAATCGAAAAAAGAGAAAGGACCGACAAAATTTCAAGCCCGCGTGGTTCGAATTTCAAAATCGCAGGGTAAGTTTTATTTTATTTTTTATCATCTTCTAATTTAATTTACTGAATTCGATCGCAAAAGCTTAATTTATGAATGCTGAATCTAGGGTTCCTGAACAGCGTGAATGTGATTTTTAGCGTTGAGATTTTGTATTGTACCTTTCAAATCGTGTCAGATCCGTTTCCGGTTATCGTTCTTTGTTGCTATCAGATTTGAAAAGGTTTATTTCCGATTTGTAGATTTTTTTTTTGCCATTTTTGGTACTTCCTGTGCTGTTCCAAGTGTCCCTGTGCGTGTTTGCAATTTGTTATTATCAATTTAATGGTGCTTTTGATTAAGTTTATGATGTCATAAGGATAAGGGCTTTAGCCACTTCCAAAGAAAGGAAGATAAGGGCTTTTTGCTCCATAATAGCTGATGTAATGGGTTTTTCTACTTTTGCCGCTCGTGGTTTTCTCTATCTTTTCCACCAGTTTCATCGTTTTATTTTGAAGGAAGTTTTTTTGTGCTTGCTTAAACAACTGCTGTTTGATAACTTCTATAACTGAGGGATTCGTTGTTTCTCAAACACTTCTTATCCCATATTCTGAATGTGACTTTGTTGAATTTGGAGGAATTCAGTATGTGTCATTTTTTAATCTTGCCGAATTCAAGATGGGGTGTTTTCTTTTTTCTACCTGCGGGCGGGACTGTGTTTCTGGTGATTTTGTTTGCAGATGTTATAAGTATCACTGAAGGTGGTGGTGGACGTGCATATGATTTTTGAAATTTTCATGTTTCAATATAAATTTTCACGTTAGTTCAAGTGCTAAGTATGGCAAGTCTTTGTGCTGGCTCCATGCCAGTTGCAGGGATTTGTCATTTTGGTCATTTCGCTTTGCTTCATTTCTTCTAGTGATAAGCTCGGTATCAATTTTATGATTGAGCTAAAAATAATGATTTGATGAACATTTTTCCTTTTGTTATGGATCTTGTGGGCTTGAGGCCGTGATCCGTTTATTTGGTTCATGTCTTTAGTGGTGTTTTTGTCGGTGTTCTTGCTGCCGTTGGATGCTTAATAGTTAATACTTGTAAATTTTCAGTTTCTAGACATTAATTTCATCAAGGTTTATTGGGATACTCAAAGCTTGTACTGGTTTATAATTACCACTTCCCTTTTGTCTCAACAAATTATCATACGTGATCTTGAATATTTACAATATTTATTTTACCATGAAATAGGTATTTGAAAGCTCAAGATACACAAGAAACTCTTCTGCGCCTGCCCTAAACAGGCTGCACCCAGTAACATCAACTCCAACAACACTCCAAGTCCAGCCCACGTAGCCAAAAAAATAAAAATAATGGAATGCAACAGAGATGAAGCCCTCCGGGCAAAGTCGATCGCGGAGGACAAATTAGATAACAAAGACTTCACAGGTGCCAAAAAATTTGCCCTAAAGGCTAAGACCTTATACCCGGGGCTTGACGGCATCACCCAAATCCTAACCACACTCGACGTCTATTTATCTGCCGAGAACAAAATAAGCGGGGAGACCGACTGGTATGGGCTCCTCAATGTGAGCCCATCGGCTGATGATGAAACAATAAGAAAGCAGTACCGTAAATTGGCCCTTATGCTCCATCCCGATAAAAACAAGTCTGTTGGTGCAGAGGGTGCTTTCAAGCTCATTTCTGAGGCCTGGAGCTTGTTATCTGATAAGGTTAAGAGATTGGCTTACAATCAGAGGAGGAGCTCCAGAGCACTCCAGACCAAGGTCCAGATGCAAACTGGTGGGCCATCATCTGCCCCTCCAAGGGCAAACGGATTCTTTAACTTTGGAAACAAGTCTACAACTGTTCATAAATCTCAGAACAATGTTTCAAAGCCAAAGCCATCCCCTACACAGAGTCCTGCCCCGCCAAATCCTAGGCGTGATACTTTCTGGACCATCTGTCTTAGGTGTAAAATGCATTATGAGTATCTCAAGGTATACCTCAACCATACTCTCCTCTGCCCCAACTGCAACGAGGCCTTTGTGGCGTCCGAGACGGCCCCGCCTTATAATTTCTCTAAACCGTCCAGTCAGCCCCCGCCACATCAGCAGCATAATGCTCCGCCAAGCAATCACTCCCATGCCCCTCCCGTTCGTAACAATGCTTGTGATCCTGAAAAAAATATCCCCCCTCCAAAAAAATTTCCCCCTGTTCAGAAATCAGGCCAACCTGGCACGAAGTCATTTGTATTCACTCAGCAGCAGCAGGATTTAAGAAAAAATTTTCCCGCTGCTCAAAAGTCAGGCCCACCTGGCACGAACTCGTTCGGATTCACTCAGCAGCAGAAGCAGGATTTACGTCCTGGAAAAGCCAACGTTGGCCTCACAGACCCCACCATAGCTGCGAAAGCAGCCAGCGTTGTTCAGCAGGCGCAGGAGAGGGTGAAGAGAGGGTATAACGAGCTGCATGGGCCCATGGGGTGGGAGGGGTTTCTCAAAAAGACAAAGTTAGATGAGAGTAGTAGCAGCAGCAGGCTCGGGACGAACAACAACACAGCACCAGGATCAAATTTTTACGGGTTTACCGGGATTAACCATCAGGTGAACCGAAATCGGGATCTGACGGTCACTGAAACCCGTACTTTGCTGATCGCAAAGGCCCGGAAGGAGCTTCTGACAACGCTAAAGTGGTTAGAGGCAGAAACGAAGCCCGTGTATAAAGAGAATGACACGGGTAAAGAGAGCAAGAGGCAGAGATGCGAAGAAACACCAAACGATAAGGAACATGACGAAAACGGGGGCGCCACGGCCGCATCCATGAGCGTTCCCGACCCTGATTTTCACGACTTTGACCACGACAGGTCAGAAGGCTCGTTCGGGGACAACGAGGTTTGGGCTGCTTATGACGACGACGACGGAATGCCCCGTTTCTATGCCCTGGTCAGCAAAGTGGTTTCGCGGGGCCCGTTTAAATTGAGGATCAGCTGGCTGAATTCGAAAACCACGACTGAATTCAGGTCCTGTGACTGGGTGGGGTCAGGGTTTTACAAGACGTGTGGGGAATTCAGGGTGGGAAGGTATGAGATCTGCAAATCCATAAACTCTTTCTCCCAGAGGGTGAGCTGGTCTAAAGGCCCGCGTGGGAGCATCCTGATACTGCCTCGAAAGGGGGACGTGTGGGCACTCTACAAGAACTGGTCGTCCGACTGGGACGAAAATACCCCTGATGAGGTTATACATAAATACGATATGGTGACCGTGCTCGATGATTATAACGAGGAGAAAGGCACGAGTGTGGCTCCACTGGTGAAGGTGGCCGGTTTCAAGACGGTATTTCGTCCGGATTCACGCCACGAGATGATCAGGAGAATTCCTAGGGAAGAGATGCTTCGATTTTCTCATCGGGTTCCCTACCACTTGCTAACCGGCTTAGAAGGTGCAAATGCGCCAAAAGGGTGCTTGGAGCTTGATCCAGCAGCTACACCTTTGGAACTTCTTCAGGTTGTTACGGGAAGTAATGAATGAGGTTTTAGAAATTTGAGATCTGTCTCGTTTGGTTAAATGGTGCTCAGGAGGTGCATACGTGTATCTATATGTACACACAGTCGAGAGCCCGTTTAGGCAGGAGACTATGGATTTCTGAACGTTAATTAACCGGACCTAAGATGTGGCTGCTATTGGGAGTATCGGCATTTTGATGGATGCTATGTTTAAATTTTGCGATCTTGATGTTTTCGGGTTTCTTTCAAGTTTTAACATGGGTTTTGGGTGTAGATTGAATTTACAGACGAGATGATGAGAAAATGGTGCACTGTGTTATTCCAGCTAGAGCCAAGAGATTTGCTCCAACGGCTGGAGAAAAGGTGATCTTAATTTGTAAGGTATAGAGTTTTGTGGTTTTATTTGTTTATTTTTCTTTAATTCTGCTTCGGATAACATATGAACTCTTTTTGTTTTGGCTACTATATATGATTATTTATATAGATTTTGATGGTGTTTTAGTTTTTTCGCCCTCAGTTGAAATGTATATTTCATGGTAGAAATCTTTTGGCTGTTGTATTGGTGTTTATGTTGTTGAATTGCATTGTGAGTTCTCGTGTTTTATGGAAGCTGCAGCCTGCAGGGCACTTCAAACCATTTGTCTATATCATTGTCCTTTTCCCAGGGAGAAATTATTCAATTTATATAATACATAAATAATATGGAACAGTTTTATTTGCATTTTGCAATATACGTGTTTCGCGTGAATTTGGTTTCTTCTGCTGAAATATATACTTTACTCGTTGGAAATTGCAACTTGTAATACAAATAAATTCAAGATTTTTAAGACGCTTTGAGATTTTAATTTTTTTTTGGTGTATTTCATTTGGATTTTTTTTGGTGGTTGGTTATGAATTCAATCAGTTTTGGTTGAATTTGATTGGTTAAACTGATTTAAAGAAATATTTTGAAGTGGATATGATGTGTGAGGATGATAGACTAATATTATTTAATTTACTGATAATATCAAGGAGAGTTGAGTTTAATTGAATTTTAAGTTAGAAGATTAAAAATAAAATAACTCAATCAATTAAAACTATTGGTATAAAACTTCAAAGCTTCATCCTTCCGTGGATTTTTCGACTCCTTTGTTTTTAGACCTAACGAGCCCTAAGAACATGTTTGTTTATAAAATTTTTTTGTTTTGTTTGGATTTTTTAGTTTGGTTTGGTTAATTTTGAAAAAGGTAGTATGTTTAGTTGTTAGTGGGTATATTAAAATAATATTTATAATAAAATAATTAAAATTGATTCGATGTAAAAGTAAAAGAGAGAGATATGAAGTGATGGTTCGTTAAAATAATTTGAGTGTATGAATAGTGAATTAAGGTTAATGTGGTGCGTATGAATGAATGATTGATATTATTTAATTATATTGATAATTTTAATGATAGTGGGATTGAGTTAAAAAAAGTGGTTGAGTTAAAATATTGGAAATTTTTTGATAATTTCTTATAAACAAACATGCTCTAAGTATCTTAAAAAATTTAGAGCCCATATTATATAAATAATATCGAACCACAGACCTTCGAATTTATGATTTAATTCAAATAATAAAAAAAAAATCTTAAGAAGATTTGAATTTTAAATTTTTTACAAAATTGTTCACAGTCACCACCGAAAGATGTTAAAAAATTCAGTAAAATGAAATAAAAGTATAAACAAGACCCGGATTTAAATTTTTTTAAATGTCATTGAAATTTGAAAGTGACCAGTGTAAACCCCTTAGTTATAGTTGTTACTAGTAGTAAGTGCCAACAACTGAATTATTATATATTATAGGCTTAATTGTAAATAAAATCATGATTTTTTCGAAAATTGTAATTATATGCATCACTTTTAAACCTGACAAATACATCACTTTTACAATTTTTTGCAATTGTATGCATCAGGTTCAATTTCGGGCTTTTATTGCTGACGTGGAGATATGGCTATATTGATATGGCGCTGACATGGGGATAAAGAATAAGCTTAATTGTAAATAAAAACGTGACCTTTTCCAAAATTGCAATTTTATGCATCACTTTTAAACTTGACAAATATATAAAATTATGACCTTTTCAAAAAATAAAACAAGGCTAAGGTTCGAACCTATGCCCTTGTGATTTTAAATTGGCTCCATTACCACTACACCAATACAACTTATATGACTAATTCAAAAGCATTTAATATATATAGACATAATGTAATTATAAGCAAATTAAATTTAAAAGATAATATAATTTTTTAATAATATTAGTAAAATATAAATTTATAATAATTAAAACATAATAAAATAAATTGTATATAGTAAATGAAAAAATAAATTAAAATAAAATAAGATAAAATTTATTACAGTAAAGTGCATTAAAATTAAATTGCATTTAAATATATTTATATATTTCTTATTTTATTAAAATAAAACTAGTTTTATAAATTTGAAAATGAAAAATAATAATGATAAAATTAAATTAAAAAATAATCTAGATTAAAGTACACCAGTTAAAATAAAATCAAAATAATATAATATTATTAAATAAAGTATAAAAAATGGTAAATTAAAATAAAATAAATCAAATAACTTATTATGAAATAATATATTAAAATAAATAAAAATCGTAAATTAAAATAATAAAATTAAAAATATTATTTCTAATATTTTTAATATAATATTGATAAATAATTTGTTAAAATAATATCAAAAAATTTAATAAATTATTTATTAAAATAATCTCATATAATTTAATAAATGAATATAATAAATAAAAATATATAATTTGAGATTATTATAATAAATAATTTATTAAATTATTTGAGATTATTATAATAAAATATTTTATTAAATTATTTATTAAAAAATAATATAATGAAATAATTTTTTTATTTTATTATATTCATTTAAGATTTTTATTAATTTTAATTTATTATTTCATAATAAGTTATTTGATTTATTATTTTATTTATTTTATTTTACTTTACTATTTTTTATACTTTATTATCTTATATTATCTTATTTCTTATTTTATTTTAATAAATAAAAATTTAGTTTAATTTTAATGTACTCTAGTATGATAAATTTTATCTTACTTTATTTTATTTTATTTTTTTCAATTAATATGTATTATTTATTTATTATATTTTAATTGTTATAACTATATCTTATTAATATAGTTAAATAAAATTTACATTATCTTTTAATTTTAAGTTGATTGTTTATAAGATATGTCTATATATATTAAACGCTATTAAATTAGACATACAAGTTGTATTGGTGTAGTGGTAATGTGCCAATTTAAAACCACAAGGGCACAGGTTCAAATCTTAGCTTTGTTTTATTTTTTGAAAAGGTCATGGTTTTATATATTTGCCAAGTTTAAAAGTGATGCATATAATTGCAATTTTCGAAAAGGTCATGGTTTTTATTTACAATTAAGCCTATTTTTTATCCCCATGTCAGCTCCATATCAGCAGCCATGTCAGTGGGAAATTGCCATGCCAGCAGAAAATCTCCACGTCAGCAATAAAATCCCGAAATTGGGCCCGATGCGTACAATTGCAAAAAATTGTAAAAGTGGTGTATATATTTGCCAAGTTTAAAGTGATGCATATAATTGCAATTCTCGAAAAGGTCATTGTTTTGTTTGCAATTAAGCCTATATTATATGTATATGCATGTATACAATATTTAAAGTTAAATAGATAATAATAAGTATATCTATTTTATAAAACTTAACAATTAGTAAAAATGAATAATATTAATATTAAATAATATATATATGAATTACTATATTTAGGACATGGATTGTAATAAATAATATAGTTTTTATAATTTTGATAGATTGTGGCCAACTAATCGACTGAAAATTATTATTATTATTATTATTATTATTATTATTATTATTATTATTATTATTATTATTATTATGTGTTGAAAATGTCCTAAAATCATGTGTAACTGAATAATATTGAGGCAATTGTAACTAAAAATAGGTTGAAATCATGTAAAAATCAGCATTTCCAAAAGAGAAAATAAAAGGTGATTATAGATAGGGAACAATGTTACACTGCATTGATGATTAAAATTAAAAAAAAATACAATTATTATATTCATATAATAAAAAAAATCGAAAAAGCGGAAAGAGTTTTATCAAATTTTTTGCCTACAGATATATATATATATATATATATATATATATATTATTTGTCTATTACGTCTATTACAAGATATATGAGATTCGAACAAAATGAATTAAATTTAGACTAGACTGTATTTTTTTTATCAAATCAATATTATCACTACTTCTGTGCTAATAAATTTGAAACAATATTATCTCGTCATATATTTGTATTTGTTAATAAATTTGAAATCAATAATATGATATGAAGAGTATCGTTATACTGCTAATAAATTTGAAACAATAATATCTCTTTATATATTTGTATTTGTTAATAAATTTGAAATCTAGTATATCTAACTCTCTTATTTAATAAAAAGCAATTTCAAACACTGTAGCTTTTTATTGTTTTTTATTCTTCACGTTGCGTCTCATCTTGCCACAAGAATTTTGAAAGTGTTTTACCTCATTTGCCCTCAATTTCCCTTACTAATATTTTTATATTTATATTTTCATGTGAATGGGCCGAAACTGGGTCATGTCTTGTTTATATTTTCTTTTTCCCGAATCTTCCGTCTTCTCTTATTTTCTCACTTAACCAACCAGGTCGGCCGTACATCCATCCTCACCACCGCAGAATCTTCCGTCTTCCTCTCTTGTTTTGGTCTTAAAATATTAACGGCTTGGCGTGTATTCACTCACTTCGGTGGTGTTTGTTTTTTTACCCTTTCATTTTTCTGAGTACTTTGTAATGGATATTTGGGTTTCAGATTATAAGTTTCTCTCATCTACATTTTTAGTTGTCCTTTGGCTTCTACTGCAGTCTAAAATTGCAGAGAAAAAGAAAAGAATTAAAGAGAAACCATCTAAGACTACAAAAACCAAGGTACATAAACCAACTTATATACAAAATCTTAAAGATATTAAATTACAGAGAATGCATAAAGTATGCCATATTTTGTGGCCTTTGTTATTTAAGATATATTTTTGTTAAATGATAGTTTTTTAGGTTCTCATTGTTGGTTGTTTAATAAAGTTGTCTAAAATTGCATAGTAATTTATGATATTACTGATATTGAACTCAATAAATTTGCTTTTTATTCGATGTCCTTAATTTATTATGTTATTCTTATAGAATCATTGATTTGAAGATGTTTCTGTAGAAACTTTCTTTTCCACATGGATCCCGGTCACTTCCAGCATGCTAATATTGTCTTTAAATGTTGTGCAAAGTTTTTTTTGTATTTTTTTCTTTGTTCGTATTGTTGGAAAATTTTAGGATAAGTGGGTTGCAGCCCTCCGGAGGGTATACGTGGGCTTATTACCATTGTTCGATAGTCACTACCACTTTTGGACTCACTATTGATATCTTATATTNGTGATTGTTTATAAGTTGTACAGTAAATATCCCACTCAAAACTCAAATTTAACTCAACTTTAAATTAACTCCACTATCTTCAATATTATCAATATAATTAAATAATATCAAACAATTATTATTACACATCACATCAACTTTAATTCACTATTCACCCACTCACATAATTTTAACTAACCATCACTTCCAATCATTTTCTCCTACTTTTACAATTAAATCAACTTTAATTATTTTAATTTAAATATTATTTTAATATATCCACTAACAACTAACCATATTATTTTTTTTCAAACTTAACTATAGTTAAAAAAAAAAAAAACTAGTTTTTTACTAGTTGAATTCATATCCAATCACCCTCTAAGTATGAGGTGGGTGTGTTGTTGGTTTTCATTTTCCTCGTGATTATTTATTTTTCGTGAGTATGACTATACATTTTTATATGCAGAAACCAATGCAAAGTAGTTGTTGAGTTTATGCATAGTAGCGGCATTCCGATGCTTATGTATTTTGTATAGTTAGTCCTTAGATACCGATTTTTTATGCTCATTTTTTTTTTAAAAGTTTTAATTTAAGTCTTCAAGACTGATTTTGGATTATTTATCTATGTATTTTTTAAAGTTTCATATTTGGTTGTCTAGCTGCCGCCTTTCGATTCTTGCAATCTCTTTAATGCTTCAACTTTTGACTTTGGGATGCTCTAACAATCTTAATTTCATGCATATGTTTATGAAACCAGGTAATTTGAGGTGATGCTCTCACCATAAGTATGCAAGTTAACTCATATTTTGGACTTAACGAATTGAAAGTTGCTTGTGTGCTTCTTATGTTCTTTAATTATTACATTGCATTTGGTGTTCAGATTGTTTTTTACAGGGAAATTTTTGAATGATTAAGATGTGCAAGATTTAATGTCACTTGCGAAATGAGATTATAGTACATTTTTCTTCGAACTTCTGTGTGACCAAACAAATGGAGATGTTTGGATATTTACATGAATTCAAGATTAATATGCTTAATTTGACTGAAACTTCCAAACAAGTTATTGTTATCATTATTTGAACTGATCACAAATAATTCTCGTTATTGAACTTACGTCTAATGATATGATGTGATTTTGGATGTTATGTGCCAGCATGACACCCGATCTTCACAGGAGTTCGAGGTTAGGAGTTGAGATTTGGATCCTCTGTAATTAAAAAACTATTTTGAAGGAAGACGAAATGTCAAATTGACCTGGATTATTAATAGAAAAAAAAAAAAATTAGAGGCGTTTTACATCTTTGGGCTTGATTCAATTTCTATTGGTATCGGGTTTGTTTAATCTTTTCCTCCGCTTATTGTTGTTTAATCTTGTTGTTTTCTTTTCGATTTTTTATGTATCTTCATGTTGTGTTTTTTTAAATAAATTAGAACACAATTTACATGCCTCTTTAGCTAATGGTATCTATATTTTTATAATTTTAATGCTTGCATTTATCTCTTTCGTTTTGTATCACAGTATTCTACCAAATATGGAATATATCATCCTTCTTTTAGCCGATTGTTGTTGAGTAGGAGAAAATTATTATTATTATTATTATTATTATTATTATTATTATTATTATTATTATTATTATTATTATAATTTAGGTTTTTATGTAGTGTATTGTGAATACACTTTTAAATGTAAAAGAATGCTGTTAAATTCTTCATATTGCATATTGCTTTGATTTATTCACACATTCTGTAACAATGCATTTCTTTTTCATATTGCATATTGCTTTGATTTATTAACACATTCTGTAACAATGCATTTCTTTTAGCTATAAAAATAACTGCTTTCAATTAAAAATGTATTTCTCTTTTAGCTATAAGAATAAATGCTATAAAAAATTAATCACACTTTCAATAACAATGTATTTCTCTTTTAGCTATAAGAATAAATGCTAAAACAAATAGTATCATAAAAAATGATCTATATAAATGCTAAAACAAATAGTATCATAAAAAACTGATCTATATAAATGCTAAAACAAATAGTATCATAAAAAATGATCTATGAAGGCTTGGCCGTGGTATGCACGGCCGGCTTCCTCCTAGTATATTAAAGAAATGCAAGTAGTATCTATTAAAAAAACGTAATTAACAACCAACTTCTATACAAATTAATAATTTTAAAATTAATAATACAAAGCGTATATTGAAAAAAGAATGTAATTATGGAATCTGAAGAGTCTTTCCAAAATGAGAGAATTGCTCAAGAAGCTGACTTTGACTTGATATTGACTTGATTTTGAAATATATGCTTATATAATATAAAATAAATTGTAACTTTTTTTAATTAAATTATATCAATAATATACACTTAGATCTATACTACACATTAAAATAAATTTGTGTTATATATATACATGTGCATTAGTATTATTTTATAAATGGATGAGATGTAATAATAGTATAGAATATTTGAAAAACTTTTTTGGGAATACATATAATAGTTCATATCATTTTAAACAAGTTAATTGAGTTGTATTAAAACATTATAGATAAATTTTATATACTTTTACACAGAATAGTTTTTATAGAAATTGAAACGCTTCAAAAGATACACACCGTTCTTGCTAATCACACATTAGGTTACTCTAATAACAAAACGATTAGAGTTGCGTCACATGGCTATAGTAACAGAGTTGCGTCACTCTTGTAAAAACGAAATGATTAGAGTTATTTTCTTATCTTATTCATGGTAAACTTTGCATCACACTTCGAAACCAT
The DNA here is from genome assembly GCA_008636005.1 of Striga asiatica. Classification (NCBI taxonomy): domain Eukaryota; kingdom Viridiplantae; phylum Streptophyta; class Magnoliopsida; order Lamiales; family Orobanchaceae; genus Striga; species Striga asiatica. The sequence continues at coordinate 385,058 of BKCP01004872.1, forward strand.
GGACAAATTATTGTATGTAACTTTTATATGAGTCGTTTTGTCATACATTATTTTTAACAAAACACATGTTTATTCTATGAAATTTATATTATTTCATCTTCAATATATCTTCTATATATAATTTTAGAACGTGTTAAGCTTAGATGACAGGTTTGCACGCTTCGTAATCCTATTTGTAAAAATATTATGCTTTGTGTTGAACACATAAGCAGGCTGGAATGCTAAAGTCACATGACATCTAGTCTTGAATTTATAAAAAATAAACAATATTAAATTCTTTATTTTCATTATTTGGCTTACTTCATAATCCTTTATTATGATGCTCTTCATTCGATTCTCTTTCATTACAATCCATAAACTTCTTTAACAAAAACAATCGAATCATTGGTATTAATTTGTTTTTAATGTGAATATTATTTTTAAAATTTCAATTATAATATATTTATAGTTCTTGTTTCATTTTTTTTTTTCTACAATATTACTTGTTTTTGTAATAAATTTATTTATTAATTTTATTTCATGCATTGGAATAAAACAACAATACGAAATATCTATAGGGGTTAATTGAAACATATAATCTACATGTTATTATAACATGCATATGCATTTAGAAAGATATTAAAAAAATATGATAATCGATCTTTAAGCAATAAATATTTGTTGCTTAACTTGATGCTATGCAGTACATAATAATATAACTATATATTAACCGAAAATTCTAAAAATAATCAAAATCTTTGCTTATAATGAGAAAATGACACTTGACCTTAATTATTTACTAATTATCATGATCCAATGCACTAGTGGATTATTAAAAGTTTTTTTATATAAAGGAAATAGAATCATTTAAATGTTTTATATCTACAAATTCTGCTATGAAAAATAGTATTAGAATTGATATTTATTCTGGTGGTATATGCAAAAAAATATTGTTGGTGGATGTTTATAGCATGGTAGGTATATATTGTATACTATGAGAAAAATGTTTTACATAACTTATATAATGCACAAGCTAATGTGAATAAAAATTATTTTGATCCCGTATAACATGTATAATTTTGAAAAAACTTAATGAAAAATTGAAACAAAAAAAGTTATATTATTAAAAAAATATATGAATATATATATATATATTTTAATTGAATATCCCGTATAGTACACGGGTTGTACTAATAACATATTAATTGAAAAAATATGATTACCTAAATATACTGTAATCAATCCTTGTCCATAATTGTCCCAATCTCATTATTAAATTCATTCCAAAATTAAGTTTAATTTCCATATTCGAGAGATCCAATAATATTAATGGCAGTCTAGCACACAGTTTCATTACAAAATATTGACCCTTATTTTGACAATCTCTCAATAAAGGCCCTAAACCCTCTTCCTTTTCCACGCTCATAATTATATATATATATTTGCTCTCCGACCCCGAAAGTCTCCGTTACTCACACATCTCTCTCCCCTTTCTCTCTCTACAGTGTATTGCTTCACCCAAAACCTCTGCTAATTGGCTCAGGAATATAAGTACTCTGTAAGTCTTCTTTAATTTCACTAATCCTCACTAATTAATTCATGTAACAAAAACTTGCATATGTTTGTGTATGTGTGCGTGTTTTCTTGCTTTTTTTGCATGCACTCATAAATATTTGTGTTGATCTGATGATCTCTTTGTAAATTGCAAATGCACATTTTCTTTTGTTTCTTTTGCTAATTTTTTGTTTTTATTAATAAATATATATTTCGTATATAAACACATTTAACATAAATTTTTCATAGATCAATCTAAATTTCTGGGAAACAAAATCTTGAATATAAATTATTATATTTAAAAAGAATAAATATATTTTGGTCCAAGACTCCAAGTTATTACCTTTTGTCTTGGTCTTTGTTTGTTTTCTATATATATTTGTTGTGAGCGAAAAACATATGAGCGGCTAGCGGTCGTACGCTTCTTTACTTAAAAGGAATATTTATTGGCTCACTCTTTATCCACGCGCGTGTTGGCCACTGACTCTATCTCAGGGGAGGGAAAGGAAGCACGCGCGTTGAGGATGAGTTGGGGTGCGTGGTATGGTGGTGCTTTTTTCGGTTATTTAGGTTGTTTGTTGTAATATGGTCGTTATGAGGTGGTGGATGTATTCACCACACACGTGTTGGCTGTGGGCCCATCTTTGCCGACTGGGTCGTTTAGGCCCACGTTAAGTCAAAGACCCATCAGGTTCCCTGACCTTTTTCCGGTCATGGTGATAAGCCCAGCCCATTATATTTGAGGAGTTAGATGGGTTGATTGTTCACTAATTAAATTAGAAAATTAAAACATTTCTCTATAGTCTATACAATCTCTAGATTAGTAATCGTTATGCCTTTTCAATTAGAGCATTATAGCTAGTAAGTAATCTAATTAAATTATTTCTACTTTATGTGGGACAACTAGAGCTTACCATAATGAACCCTCTTACGAGCTCAACTAGGCTCGACTTGTCAAAACTTTAGTTCATTGAAGGCTCGTTTAGCTTAATTCAGTTGTTTAGGCTAGATCTCGTTTGAGGCTCATTTAGTCTGGCTCGGCTTGTTGGGCTTGAAACAAAACGATTTTACTTAATTTTATGTACTTTTTTCATAAACCGAGTCATTGGTTGAACGAACTCGAGTTTGATTCGACTTAACACGTGCTTTAGTTTGTGTTTCACTATTAAGAGTTTGAGCTTGACTCGGCTCGTTTAAATGTCAAAGATTATATTTTTATGGTAGGATTTTGAATACTTAGGCCAATTTTTATTATATTATTGCAATGTAATAATGCAAGTTCCTGGAAGTTTCTTTTGCAATCCCAAGGCGACTCTCAATTTATTCACACATTTTAAATAAATAAATAAATAAATAGTTTTGTCGAGATTTCCTTAAATCGTGGCTGTACGTCGCATTCCCCTGTTGACACCAATCGTTGTACGTTTCAGGCGTAGTTATTTTTAATTAGTATTTTTTTTTTCAAATTTTTAATTAAAAATTCAAATTTGTCAAACATGTAGCAATTTAAAACTATTTTCGTCGAGAAAGGTTTTTAATGAGTCTGATGAAGTAGGTGCGCGTGTACAATTTATTATAATTAGAGGCTAATCTCTAACTGAATCTAAATAGATTATTAAGGAAATAAAATAGAATTAAATTTCCATAAGTCTAGGCTTTTTCCAAAAATTATAGTAGTATATTCCTAATCAAATTATTCGGCTCTGGCTTCATTTTTCTCCAATTAGTGGAATCTTGGAAATATCTTCATGGACCTTTAGATCTTTTTGTACAGCAATTTCCAATTGAAAGTTGACATTTGATGCCAGTATGATGTTAATGAACTCTAACTCTTATTATTGCATGTGGGCCCCTTGGTAAATTTTGTTTTTGCAAGTGCACATATTTCTGCATATTCACATTTCACACATAACTAAGGTACATGGTAAAATATTTTTGTTCATTTATTTTTAAGTATAAATTGATATTTTAATGATAGTAAATTTGAATAATCTATTTTCTTATTTGATGTAGTCGGTATTTGACATTTAGCATATAATTAGTTTTTAACCCGTGCATTTGCACGGAAAATAATATAATAGAACAAAAAATAATAAAAATATATAAACAATAGTAAAAATCATAATATAATTATTGGAAAAATGTTTTAATAAATAATAACTAAATATTGTTAAACAATTTTTTATATACAACGTTTGTGGTTTTTCTATCAACAGAATTTTCATCACTACAAATCATATCTTCAAATTAAGACATATAATGGTTTTAATTGTTTAAATAATTATTGTATTTTGTACTATAGATCATATAGAAAATTTTTAAAAAAAATACTAAAAAAATACCAGCAAAATATTAATAAATAATTGTATTTGGTTGATAAATAATGATATGTGCCAAATATTTAAGACATTTGAACAAAATGACAATTTTTGGGCCATAAAGAAATATATTGATTGAATGATAAAAAAAGTCAAAATTAGAAGTCCACTTAATTTTTTAGGGTAGCCAAAATCAAATATAAAACAGGTCAGTGATAACATGACTATAAATAGAGATAAACTCCTTGAGAGTGATGTAAGCAGTTTTTTTTTGTTTGATGTCGGCGCTTCTCTCGTTATTCACTCTGTCTGAAACCCTAATCCTTAACCCGATATTACGACAAACTCGGCGAGATTCAATACAAAACAATTGTTTTACCGGAGATTTTCTCCCGGTAAAGGCTTAAAAAATTAAAAAAAAAAAAGACATCCGAGAAATGTTGTTTTTGTGACCAACAGTAGTGATCGAAAAATATAATATTCGTCCCGATTTCTTAATCTGTGTTGCTAAATCTTAACATGTCGGTCAAAATCGGGCGATAATATTACAAATCTATGATGAGCTGAAATATTTTTTTGTTAAACGTAGTTTTTATTTTTTATTATTTTCAATGATCTGTGTCGTTTTCCGAAATTCTTTGTGAATAAGCTTCAAGATATATTATATTTTATACATAATTAAAAATTATTTAGATGTTTTTCAAAATCATTTTTTAAGAGAACATGACATTGGTCGAACCTTTTCAAACGTTTATGTATTTTGTTCAGGGTTTGAAAAAATATGTAAGTTTCTAACAGATATGTTCAAACTTATTCAAACTTATAACATATATGTTCATATCTTTTTATAACATACATATGTAACTTTTATGTATTTTGTTCAGATTTTGAAAACTAAATAGTTCAATTTTTTGTCGTCTTTCTCATCATATCAGTAAGTGAAACTTTGCTAACACTTGTTCAAAATCGCTTTTCGAAGTTATTCAAAGTCTTTTGCTGAAGTTTTTCAAAATTTTTAGTATTTTGTTCAAAATTTGGAAATATTAGGTAAGTTTATAACAAATCTGTTTAGATATATTTATCGCATATTAGGAATTTCTTGTTTAATGTTTAAAAGAATCTGTAGGAATTTTTATTTTTAAAACTTTTACGCAAAAAAAATCGATTTTAATATAAAGGCAGATGTCTTGGTAAAAGTTGAATATGTTGATAATGATAGAGAAATCAAATTATTTTTCTTTCTATATTGTATAGTGTTCAATAATGTTCCACATAATTTGCTGTGTTTTTAATTTTGATTTTTTCATATAGATTTGACTTTTTTTTGTTGATTATTAATTATGGTTGATATTTCTATACTATGCAACAATCTGCCATTACATACAATGCCTTGTCAATTCTCATTCTTTGACTTTGCCAATTTCCGTTTAATATGACTTTTCTGTTGCTGAAAGTATGTTTTTAATGCATTAAAATATTGATGTTTTAGATATGTTTTGATGTTATAATCATGCATTAACTAAAAGAAACCTTCTTAAATGTGAAATTAATAAGTAATTAATTAAAAAAATGTAACTTCTTTTGGAGGGAAAATGAAAATATTTTTATTAAATATTTTATTAAATGAAGTTAGCTAGCAATTATATATATATAGATTCGTAGCTGATTCAATTTTCAATTAGTGATATTTAATTAACTGATAATAGATAACAGATAGCTGGTAGAATTAATAGCTGGTAAAAAACTAGTTTGAATCACTACCTACCAAATCTNTGAAAACACTAATCACCAAACATCACTATTGTATTACATGTGTTTTTAGTTTGTGTTTGTGTTTGTGTTTGGGTTGCCAAACTCTAAGCATTAAACACGTACATTGAACTTGTATGAGCCATTCATACAACCTGTCACAATATGTTAAGATACTATATTGTCTGTTTTGATTAAGGTTAAAAAAAAAAATGAAAAAAAAGTTATCATCTGATTATAAGTGATTAAGACCCTCCAAACAAACTGAAATTTCTGGGTCTTTTGAGGGGCGCCTTTTCAATTAAGCCATGTAATGTTGAGTCATCTCAGAATCTGACCATAGAATATGTGGTTTATGCACTTAGCTTTTTAATAAAATAAAATAAAATAAAAATCATGTGTGTTCCAAGTTCCAACAAGTGATCTCTCGTGTTTCTTTCCTTTTTTTAATAAAATTATTTATAATTACTGTTGCGTGAAAGCTCACAACAACTTCAATAATTTAATAGCATATGCATTCACTTTCATTTAATTTAAGGGTTTAATAACTTGTTTTTCCCCGCATTGAAAAGGACTATTTATCTTATATTTCTTCATTTTTTTAATAAATGTCGTTTTGAGAAGTTACACACTAATTAAGAACATCTTTTTATCAATAATAACCCTCATTAAGGATGATAGAGATGGATGTTTTGAGAAAATATAAAAAGTGAATATGAAAAGACGTAGTGTATTTATTAGCTAGATAAAAGTAATAATGAAAAAATATGTACAAAAGATCCAAAACGTCATTTATTTAGACAATTGTTGATAAAGTCAAAATAACATTTATAAAAAAAAAGGAGGTAGTATATATATATTGGCGCATGGCTGCCTAATAAACTCTATGATTTATTGTTTAATTTTTTGGTTATTATATTAACTAGTTCAATCTTTTCCTTTTTGTAGGTTGTTTTCTTCCATTTGTTCCAAGTTTTTTATTTTTGCTTTGTCAATTATAGAATTGATAAATGTGTAAGATGCCTTGCTTGAAGCATGCTTTCTTAATAAAACGTTTCCCTTTTTCAGTTCATCTTGATGAATCAATGTATCAAACTTTCTAAACAAAAATCAATTTAGGACACATCAAATTAAAAACAACCATAAATCTGTGGGCATTTGTTGGGGTAGAGCCCATAAATGCCGAGGCTTGAGAACGACTTTGTTCAATTTTTTATTTTTTGTCCTTTTCCACTTTCCTAAACTTGTTTTTGGGCTTTTAGCACGCCTTTAACTACAATTATTGATGCAAGAACCTCAATTATGGGCTTTATAAATATCTTGACTTACATAGATTGAAGCCCATCGTTGACCCTAACTCAAAAATTAATGGGCTCTAATCTGTTTATTTGTAATATTTAATTTATACCTCTTTTTTTTTTTTTTNCTTCTTTTCTTGTTTTCTCTTATACGTTTTTCGGAATGTGGAATATGTTTATGCACCTATCTTACGTTGCAGATCAAGCCATGGTGAAGGAAAACATTAGGAAGCTTTACATGGCAATGGGCCTTCAGAAATGGATCTATGGGCTCCGAACAGTAGAGCCCACTTGCCCAGAAAATGACTCCAGTGTTATTGCCGATGAGCAGCCCAATGGACCTAATCTGGCAGACACGAGATATATTTCCTGGCTGGTAAGTATAGCTGTTTAGTCCTAACTGAGTTTTAACGAGATAAACGAACTCGAGTTTGATTCAATTATACTAAAAATTCAGAAAATTTCATAAAAACTCATTTTTTTAAATACTGCGGGATTTCATAATCACTATTGATTTCCACTCCTAATAATGTTCAAATAAAAAGTAAATTACAGTGGAAAACACACACACACAAAATAAAGTCAATTTAGGTTTTTTTTTTTGTTCTTTTGCATTTTTTTTATTTTTTATTCTATATATTTTAACACCCGTTTAAAAACTTGACACTTTGAATTGCCATAATATTCACTTTTCCATTTTTGTTAGTCTCATCATACACAAAGATGTCACCTCATAAAATTGGAGCCCCAAAAGGGAGTATAGTTGCAAATTTAGCTTAGCTATATTTTTGTTTATGAGTTTGAATTATTATTCATATGATTTCAAGAAAAAATAAAATCAGTAACTTATATGAACAATTAGCTTACTTACATTAGCATCAAATATAAAAGCAAATTTTTTAGATGTGTTTTAATAAATGTCTATAATTTTTTTTTTATTTTTTTATTTTTCTTTTCAGAATGATCATCCTTCTGCCATAGCCTCTTTCAATGGGATGATGAATTCTGCAAAAGGGAAACAAATAGTCGTGTTTTTGGATTACGACGGGACTCTTTCACCAATCGTAAATGACCCTGATCGAGCATTTATGTCCGACCCGGTAAATTAAATCATATATATTAATTAATTAAACAATTTTTTTCGATGATAATATATTGTATGATTTATGCATGACATACTATATATATAGAAATGTCCATTAAATTTATAGAATTTATCACTAGATGCGATCAGCTGTACGTGAAGTCGCAAGGTACTTCCCGACCGCTATAATCAGCGGTAGGAGTCGAGACAAGGTAATAATTTAATATAATTTATGCTCGAATATTAGAGACGACGAATAATCAAATTTACTTTTCTTTTATTGATATTCTTTTTTCTTTTGTGGGGAATTAGGTTTATGAATTTGTTAAGTTGGATGAGGTTTTCTATGCTGGGAGCCATGGGATGGATATAAAAGGGCCTCCTTTAAATGTGAAGTCTTATGGAGAGTATCAAATAAGCACCCAAGATGAGAAGGTTAATTATTAGTTTATTGTCATTATTTTACTTTTATTATTATTACAAATATTAATATTTTCAAGTATCGGTATAATACACTGGTATAGGACTATCAATGTACAAATAAAAGCAATATATATACCTCATACATTGAGAATAAAATGATCATGACTTTGTAGGGCAACGAGAGCACAATTTTCCAACCTGCAAAGGAGTACCTGCCCGTAATTAAAAAGGTAACAAAATTGTGAACAATTCAATTTATGAAGGCTCGTTTATTAAGTTTCCATTTTTTTTTTTTTATGTTCTATAATTAATAATCTTAATTTTTGTCTTTCATAATTAGATGTTGAAAGAGCTTAAGAGAAGAACATGTGACATACCAGGTGCTCTTGTGGAGGACAATAGGTTCTGCATTTCAGTGCACTATCGTCACGTTTTGGACGAGGTAATTTTATTTTTTATTCTTAAAAAAGTTTTATAGTCATATTAATTTATTCATTTCATTTTCTTATTTATGTACATGTTACAATGTCAATGTACGCAACTGCAGGACTATGGTACCCTAGAGGAGATAGTGCACAATCTTCTTTCCGAGTATTATTCTCTTTTTCACATCACTCGAGGGAAGAAGGTTCTAGAAATCCGGCCTACGATCAAATGGAACAAAGGGGATGCCTTGACATATCTTCTAGAAACCCTAGGGTTTTCCAACTCCACCAATGTCCTCCCGTTTTATTTAGGCGATGACAAAACCGATGAAGATGCATTCAAGGTACGTACGAACCCATATATAGATATAGGATAATTTTCGACATGTAAGAATGTGACAAAGTTAATATTTTTTTTTTATTATTTATTTAGGTACTTACGAACTCTGACAATGGATATCCGATCCTCGTATCGTCCACTCCAAAGGAGACCTTAGCTTTATACTCCTTGCGCGATCCACCCGAGGTTTTGAGTTTCCTTATACGTTTGGCAAGGTGGGGAGAGACTTTGGAGTTGCCCTAATTGTGTTTAATTAGGATTAAGAGTATATTAATATTATGGGCTTAATTATGGTTTTAATTAATTAGATTTTTAGGGATAGGTGATTAATGAAACCTTGGGAGAGGCTAGTTTTAGTTGGCCCCCTCAAGTGTGTTTCCCTTCTTATGTTAAGTGTCAATTTGCATGTGTAGCTACTAATATAATTTTGTAGTACTAAATAATTTTGGTACATTTAAGTATTTAACGTCTTAGTTTTTCTTTTTTCATTCTCAAATTCTTGTGTGACACAGTCCAGAGATTAATGAGTCGAACTGTCTCATTATTAATTATCATATTTTTGTTTAATTATTAAATATCATATTTTTGTTTAATTATAATGTTTTGTAAAACAGTTTTCTAATAAAAATATATATTTAATTCAAACAAAGATATGTTGAATTAATGATTAGACCGACTAAATGAAAACCTAGTGTACATGTAACAACATTTGTTTAGAGTAGTTTATACGTACTAACATCATTTTAAGCCCAAAAGGATTGTGTGTCCAATTTTGTATTGATTTAATTTTATTTATGTAATATTATGGTTTTANAAAGCCTACGGTTTGATATTTGATTAAGAGAATTGTTATAGGTACATAATACTCGACATAGAGGTGTATATATCACTCACATTAAGTGGGTCATACCAAAAATAAAAAATCAAGTGGGCCTCACTCCATATAAGTGTTATGTACACCTCTATGTACATTTATTATGTACTTGTAGTGTTTTTCTTTGATTAATTGTTGTAAAGAACAAATGAGTAGTGTTTAGTAGAGATTTGTGGGTATGTGGTAATCGAGTTACCCGACTCGGGTCGTTTTCTAAGGAAGGCTATTCGGAGCTTCAGTTGCTATTCAATTGTCCAAAAGCACAAAACGAGAAAAATAAATCCTAAACATCTTATTCATTGATTGGAGATTGATTATAAACTAGATTAACTAAGAAAATAAGCAAACGAGCAATTAAACGAGCAATTATACTAGAAACTCTAGCTTACTAAACTGGAGAACTAAAAATCAAGTAAAAAGAGCGAAAACAAGATAAACAAACTCCATCTACTACACTTAATAGCTAAAGCCGAATATTCTATGACGAAATAACCGAGAACAATATCAAAGTCACGATGTTTCAAGTAGAAATTCACACTTCAACAAGCTCAAGCACAATAGACAAGCTCAAAAACAACGAAACCACGGAAAATAACTAGACGAGCAAACATAATCCCATAAACGAGAAAGCCCTACTCACTTCTACTAGCTAGATAGCAAATAGGTGCACAATGCGAAAGTATAAGTCTTAAAAGTAAGTACTCACATTCCTAGTGCATGCTTAGTCGAGATCGGAGTAAAAAGATATAAACTTGTATAAAAACGAGACTCGCCGGAAAAAGTTCACCGGAAAATACTAAGCTAGAGAGAATCTAGAGAGAATTCTAAAAACAAAAACATTACCAAAAAGAGTAAAAGTTGCAAATGAAATCTTGTTTTTAAATTACAAAGATCCAAAATGTATTTATAGTCTAGATCAAAACACACAGCAGAAACATGCACATTAAATGACACACACTCTCGAGCTCGTTATGAAATCCGCACGGGCTCGGCGCGAGGAAATTCACTACTCTCGAGCTGGCGGAGAAACTCACGGGTCGCGGACGGCAGAAAGGCGTGTACTCTCGACCTGGCGGCGCAGCTCGCACGCGCGGACGCGGAAAATGGTGCTCTCGACCTCGCGGGGTGGCTCGCGTAGTCGCGAGTGCAGCGGTGCTGGGCAAGAATCCTTCACGGGGCGCGGACCGTGGGCGAGGTCGCGAGTGTGGGCTGATTTGTAACTTGGGATCGACACGGCTAAAAATGCTCGGAATGGACTAGCTCAATGGTTCGAAACTTCTCGAAATTGACTCGGAATACTTGGAAAATCTCGACTCTCAGAACTCGGTTCGACTCTTCTCATCATCCTCGGAAATAAACCTGAAAATACACCAAGAAATATGGAAAAACACGCCAAAATATAAAATGAAAAGAAAGACACAAAAATACACGGAAAACGACAAAAGGGACCGGTCAACGCTAAAACAATCCTAAAACCGACTCAACTATGCACAAGAACCACATAAAAAGAAACACAAAAACACAATAAACAAGTAGAACCCACGACGCAATTTATTTAATCGGTGGTGATCACTTGGATTTCGTTATGTCCTTTTCGAACTTTTTTCATGTCATTTTCTTTTTGGATTTGGTTATGTCATTTTTTAACCTTTTCATGCCATTTTCTTTCTAAATTCTGAAGGTATGTAAATGAGCCGAGCCAGACAGATCGAGCTCGAGCTCTTAACGAGTTGAGCTGATTTGGCTCGTTAAGTAAACAAGCTATAAATCGAGCTCAAATTTGAATCGTTTATCAGTATTAACAAGTCGATATCGAGCTTTATCAAGGCGAACTATAGAAAGTGACCGCGCGTCGCGAAGCGGCAAATTAAAATTTATAAGAGTTTTCCTTAACTAACCTCTACTAACTTGTAGTAGCAGTGAGTAAGGGTCGATCTCACGAGGAGCAAGAATTAAACTGTGACTATTCTCGTATTAATCGAATTTAAACTAAGAAAGTAGTAAAATGGAGGATTATTTTATAAAGCTAAAAATAAAAATAATAAAATAAAATAAAATCAAATCAAATCAAAGAAATCCAGTTTTCGGTTCAGTTATCACCCAATCTAAATCTACCGTTAATTAATTTCGATGCTTTCTTTAAATTGCTAATGAATTACCGACCCTAGCTAACAACAAACACTGTTAACCGAATTTTTTCTTACCTAATATTTAATCGAAATAAGCTCTTCGACTAAACCTAACTAGCGAACAACCTAGAATAAGCTCTCTAAATTTAATACACTAGCAGCATTAATTCCTAGGAAAATAGATCAGTTATTAATTCCTAGGAAAATAGATCCGTCTAAGCAATGGACGCAAAAGCTCGGACCATTTAACTTATGCTCATGCTACCCTAGAGATGCACGACCCCTAGTTTACTACTAACGAAACGAGACAATAACAATTACAGATTAAAGTCTCGAATCTAGCAATTAAATCATGGATATTCAACCTAGCTGGCCAAACCAAATCAAACACCATAATTCATAAACACGATACATAGATAACATGAATCAACTCATCAACAAAATAAATACGGCGTCTCAACTAACGATAAATAAAAATCCAATTCATAGACAAATCGAAATTAGGGTTCAAACATTCCCTAAAACTGGATAGAAAATCTAGCCTAACATACTAATAATGAAATAAATTAAAGATACAAGAGAGAATAAAGATCTCCCTCGTGTACGAGTGCGACTTCCCTCCGCGTGTGTAGCCTTCTCTCCTTCAGTACGTGCGTTCGTATCTCTACTGCTCTATGTCTGCGCCTTTTTTCTTTTCTGTCTCTCGTGTCTGCTACTCTGCTCTCGCCAATCCCATCCTAAAGACTAAAGTCCTTTAGTAAATCAAACTACTCTCAATCGTGGGGCCCGCAGAATAAAAATCAATTCAAATTAATTGCCCCACATTCTTTTCATTCACGTGTTCCACTTCCAATTTCCAACATTATGAATCACAATTGGACTTTTTGTCATCCGACACACGTCAATTTTATGTATTTTGGACTTAGATTAGTATTGTATTGAGTGCCCGATAATTGGTAGCGTGAACTTCCATCCAATGCTTCGTACACAAAATACTTCAATGAGCTAAAAATAAATATAAAAATATCAATGTGTATGGATCCATCCAAATAATAAATAAGTCAAAAAATATAAACGTGCATATAAATTAAGTATATAAAAATATACTATTAAACAAATAAAATAAGTACATTTTTCGACCTATCAGAAAGTTACATATAAATTCTCTTTTCGAACCTTAACAAGCCTTATCGAGTCAAGTCCGACTCATTAACAACAACAACAACAACAACAACATAGCCTTTAGTCCCAAGCAAGTCGGGGTAGGCTAGAGATGAAACCCAAGAGAAACAATGGTAAGAGAAACACAAAAAGGACTCGAAACAAAAGGAAGAGGTTGCAACAAAAAGAAAAAAGAGCAAAAGTCACAGTTCTGGCACGTGAATTGCTACCCTCCAAGCGCTCCTATCCACCGCTAAATCCTTGGAGATATTACAATCTTTAAGATCTCTCTTAACCGACTCTTCCCAAGTGAGTTTAGGCCGACCTCTACCTCTCTTTACATCCTCGACCCGCTGAAGAACTCCCCTACGCACCGGTGCATCAGAAGGCCTCCGTTGGACATGTCCGAACCACCTCAGCCGATGTTGGACCAATTTCTCCTCAATTGGAGCCTCCCCGACCCTATCTCGAATATCCTCATTCCGGATTCTATCCCTTCTTGTGTGCCCGCAGAACCAACGCAACATACGCATCTCTGCTACACTTAGTTGTTGGACATGTTGCCTTTTTGTAGGCCAACATTCAGCACCGTATAGCATCGCCGGGCGAATCGCCGTCCTATAGAACTTACCTTTTAGCCTTTGTGGCACCCTCTTATCACAGAGAACGTCCGACGCTTGACGCCATTTCAACCAACCGTCTGCAATTCTATGTCTAACATCAGCATCAATGCCGCCATCCTTTTGTAGCATCGATCCTAAATACCGGAAAGTCTCCTTCTTGGCCACCACTTGTTTGATCCAAATTCGAGCCTTAACGAATCAAGTCGAACTCACAAACGACTCATTCCCTTTTAACAACTGTTAATTCTAATAGACCACTTGTACAAAGTAATTGAATTCATCATGGATGACTTTTGACGCGCATAATGCTTATTGGTTCTCCTAATTTTCTTTTGGGGTCATTATTGACTATAAATTGCTATGAAATAAAGCGAAAATGACTACACATAGTAAGCCTACAATTAGAAACATGATTCTATGACAAATAAGTTGATTGCCTTTAAATTTTATGGTTCTTACTTTGTCCATGCACTCATAAAGATCTTTAAACTTATATTTATTTTTTATGTCTATTGTTTAGGTGTCAAGTGTACTCTAGATATAAAGTTACAACAAATATCTTTTCAAGTGTCGGTAGGTGAACGATCACCTCCCTGCTTCTTCTTGCCCGGCTCTGCCGAAAGGGTGACGGCGTCGGAGCACCCTCCACTCTTTTCGCAGCGAGACCACTTTGGTACTGTCAGCTACACCTTTGTATTATGGGTAAGTTTCTCACCGGTGAGGATGAGGGAGTGGGTTGCCACCATTTCGGTCCACCGCTACGGTCGGGGAGTTGTCGGAATAGGAATTGGAGTCGTCGCCCATTTCGTGCCTGTAATTTTCGATTGACCCATCTAGAATCGACTACGGCCGAGTTGGATCCTTTCTTTTTCCTCGCTGTCAATGGTGGGGTGCGACAGGTAAGGGGATGGTGTTGGCTGACCTCTTGTTCGGCTACCGCCAGCTGCTTGGTTGTTGAGTTTGAAGAGTGGATTCGACCTTTTAGCTTCAGATGAGTAGCATAGCCATAGTCATAGCCATTTGGAATGTGGAATTTGGAGTGCGCAGATTAGAGTTTCTTGTCTTGGCGATCCGTTTTTTCTTCTCTTGGTTGTTCTGAAGGCTGATGCTTCTTGGTGTAGTGGGTCAGCTTGTGGGTTGTTGGGGGCATTAGTTTAGTTTATTGTTAATTAGGTTGTTGCTAGTTTGTTGTTTCTTTTTTATTTTGTTGTTTGTTTGGTTGATAGTCTCCATTGGTGGATTATTTTAGTCTTCTTTATGCAGTTTTGTCCGCTTGTTTGGGAGTTTGTGTTAGGGTTGATCCCTATTGAGGTGGAGCTCTTATGCTAAACAAACTCCCCCGTTGTTCGTTTATTTCTGCCACTTGACAGTTATGATGTTCCTTGTAACAGTTGGTTACCAGTTGTACTTTGAGTTTAAATTAAGGTTACGTTTGTTTTGAGGAATTTGAAATCCATTGATTTCGATTTTTTAAAAATTTTATACTTTAAAATCCTTGAATGGGTTTGTGGATAGGATTATAAATTCATTGTCAAGCTCGCACCAATGGTGTTAACTCATGGTGGTGATGAATCTAAATGAACAGTCATACTTGTGGATGGTGTGGTCGTCAACGATGAGATAAACACTGAATTTCAAATGACTAGGTTTGAGTGGTCATTTAAAATCTTTCAAAATGATGACTAAAATCTATGTAACGTATGTTAGAATATCACTTGTGAGTTGTCTCACCTCGTACATGGAAAATAGACTTAACTTATAAGTCTATTGGACTACTCCTTCTTCCACCAATTGATTTTGGGATGAAACATCACTTGGGCTTCATTTGGGCTTTCCCTGTTATGGTGCGCTTCATCTGCGTGGGATCACACTCGTTTACCCCCGTTTCTTACATGGTATCAGAGTCGGCCTATGTGGGTCCTGGCGATGACGTACCCGTTTTCCTGGCTTAGTTGGGCTTGGGCTCCCGGCTCCGTATTCGTAAGACTTGTGAGTTGTCCCACGTCGTACATGGAAAATAGACATAACTGATAAGTCTAGTGGGTTATTCCTTCTTCCACCAATTGGTTTTTGGATGAAACCTCAATTGGGCTTCATATGGGCTATCCTTGTTATAGTGCGCTTCATCTGCGTGGGACCGCACTCGTTTACCCCTGTTTCTTACAAATTTGAAATCCTCCAACTTCTATCATCATCCCAGCATGCATGAAGATTTAAACTTATAAATCTAAAATCTATATATTTCAAATCCATTAATAAATCTCTCATTGCAAACGTAGTTTAAAACTATATTCCGTTTGGAAAAAAAAGCATGATAGGGGCAAATTGGTAACAGTAATATAGTTGAAGTCTTTAGCTACGATTATTTATAAATCAAACCGATTTTGATTGGATTTTGAGTTATAGTGAGTTAATTTTAATTTAAATAAAGTTGATAGAGTGGTTGATTGATCGAGATTTTGAGTTTTATTTAAATAGTATTTAAAATACAATGATTAAAATTTGAAAACGACATATAGTTAAAATCATATGAGTGAATAAATAATAAATCAAATTTGATGTGATGTATAAAGATGATTGATTGATATTATCTAATTAAATGGAAAAAATGGATATCAATAAAATTGAGTAGAGTTGTATTGCATTTAAATTTAATTAGGATTTTTAATTAAATACTGTAAAAATATTATACCACAACACAAGTCAAAATCGATTTTAATTGTCAATCACGCCCAGATTTTAAATTCACGGCGGGCAGATTAATCCTTCACTACTTCCAGCTCACGTAAATGGTGGTTCGGATCTAGCCGACCCGACTTGCGGCAGTTATTTTCTGCAACATTATCCAAACGAAGAAGAAGGAAGAAAAAGAAGATGATGATGATGAATTTCAGGGGATTGAGAGGTTTGGAGAAGGAGTATATGATGAAGCATCACGAGCACGAGACCAAGGACAATCAATGCAGTTCGTTCCTCATCAAGCACGTTAAAGCTCCTGTTCATCTCGTAATTTTTCTAACCAGTTGTGGTATTGTTGTGTTACTTTGCTTCATTGAGTTTCGATCGGTTGTTCGCGGACGAATTTTGACGATGATTAGCAGATTTTGTTGATGAGGATATTTTGGAGTTGGACCTGAAATTTGCAGGATTTCTGCTAGTTTTGTTTTGCCGTCGATTTGATTGTGGTTTTGGTTTTTATTTCACTGTTCGATTTGGATAAAATCATTTCGATCCTCTTGCTTGTTTTCAATCGCGTGGACGCGCTTGAAAATGTTCTGAATTTTGGGCTAGGGCTAAAACGTTGCTGGTGGATGTGAGCTTTAGATGATATATTGGTACTTGAAACCATTTAAAGAAAAATGCAGTAAATTAATGTTTTTTTTGCAGTAGCAGATTGCTAACTTAATCATGTCGTATTTCTGAGGATCTCGACACAGATTTTGTGGGTTTCAAATCTTTTTTATCCAAATGCTGTGTTTGCTTTTTCCTGCTAGGTTTGGTCTCTGGTGAGGAGCTTCGATCAACCTCAGAAATACAAGCCTTTTGTCAGCCGTTGTCACGTGCAGGGAAATCTTGAAATCGTCAGTCTAAGGGAAGTCGGGTCTTCCTGCTACTACCAGCACTGAGAGATTGGAGCTTCTCGATGATGACGAGCACGTGTTAAGTGTCAGGATTGTTGGTGGGGACCACAGGCTCAGAGTACGTCCGAGAGAGAAGTTTTTCTCTTTCCCGTTCTTTTCATTTATCTTGCATTTCGATTTCGGATTGGAATTGTTGACATACTCGTTTCGTGTTATGTTAGTTGTGGCCGAGTGAATAATTTGATTTTGTTGGCTAGTGAATTGTCGTGTGGTTTCTTTTTTTATAAGCTGCTGAATTTTTCCGTTCCATTGTGGAGCTCGAGATTTTTGTTGAACTCGACATGTTTTACATTTTGATTTTATTGCAGAACTACTCTTCGACTGTATCTCTTCATCATGAGGTGATTGAAGGGAGACCCGGGACAATGGTAATCGAGTCTTTCGTGGTTGATATTCCGGAAGGAAACACAAAAGACGAGACGTGCTAATTGTCGAGTCGCTAATCAAGTGCAACCTCAAATCGTTAACAAGTGTTTATGAGAAGCTTGCAGTTGACGATAGGACTCAACTCGTGGATCGTGTCTAAAAACTGATGTTCATGGGGGGTTTCGTGTGGAGTGGAAGCTATTTCTTATTTTTTTACCAAGGATGAAGCTTTTCAAAACCTGGTGGAGCCCGTTTGTTCGGATTTTCCACATACTTGGCGCGTTTTCTGTTTTTCTTAGTTTCTTGGTTTGTAATCGTAGTTTAAAGAAGTCGTCTTGGGGAGTTCGGAGTTTTTTTGTTTCGTGAGATCATGAATCACACGGTTAAAATGAATTTCGAATTCGGTGAATGAAGTTGGATATAAAGATGTCTGCTGCATTTTGGGTCTCTGTATTTGTTAAAATAATTACAGAATTAGATATAAACTCTGTGCAAAGCTTAACTTAGTTTGATTCACAAATCTGAGTTATGGCAGTAAACAAAGATCAAGATCAGACTAAATCGAACGCCACTCCTTTTTTGGTTTTCAGATTCCCAAGCTGCATTTTATGCTGACATTAAAACCAGTACATGCAATGCGTCGTGTTTACGAGCTGATGATAACAAGTAATCGAAATGAGTTCAAAGAAGAGCTAAATTTAGTCGGACATTCAATAATTGTGTAAGCGGAAAAGTCTCGATTAATCATTTCGCATAGTCGTGCCGTTCTAAAACGAGTTGTGAAAGCAAAAATGTTATTGGCAGAACAATTTTCTACGTTCTTGGTTTTGGTTGATCACTTACTTTAACAAATGGTATTATCTTCAATCTTGTGTTGTTTCCAACTGTAAGAAAATTGCATCTTAATTCGTGATTTGTGCTTTCTCAGTCATTTCATAAATCTGATCTGCCTATAAACAACTTCAGGTATATCTGAAAAGTCCTTTTTTTCTAGCAACACCTTACAATTAGATAAAGGCAAAGAGAGGAACTTATCCCACATTTAATTTTTATAAAACTTCATACAATTTTATAAGTGGCAGACAAGAAGCAATGTTCGCCGAGCTCAGTAATGTGGGCTTGTAACCCAAATGGGGGCAATAAGGTGATTGGACAATTGGGCTTGACCAATTAGCTGGGTCATTCGGTGGCGAACTCTGGCCCGCCCGTTCCAAGTGGGGAGTTGGGCCGCGTGGTTCAGGCGAAGGCTTGGATCTCTCGGCCCTTAGAGCGGAGGGCAATGCGTCAGGCTGGCCTCACAGAGCAGCGAAAATCTCCCGCTTTCTACAGTGGAAGGATAACGGGCCGGTGCTTCCTTGACCCAATAAAGCTGAATGGGCAGTTCCAAATTGGACAATTATTTTTTTTATTTCAAAACAAACCTGTTTAGATCAAAATAGTATTTCGAAATTAGTTCATTTTTTAAGCCCAAAAGATTAAACTTCCATTAAGCTCAAAGAGCAATCATGAGAACACGGACAATGATAGAAATCATGACCTCAGAAATTAGTTCTCATTTTTGTTTCTCTCGACTTTGTTAGCCGAATATACCACTTTTTGTGATATTACTTAATGTTCAGTAATCCTATATTATTTATTAGCTTTTCAGTGTCTACCAAACAAAACCTGAAGCCACCATAATATATATATATATAATTATTGGCAAGCTTCATTTAATTTTTTTCAGCTTCAATTAATAATAATATGACTTCATTTAATAAAAAATTTTATGGCATCCATCAAAAAACCGTTACAACATATTTTTTTTCTTTTAATTTATTTCGTAACGGTTGCATGAGATTATCATTTTTTATTTCTCTATATTTAGAGAATGTAATTGTTGCATAGTTACAAGATAATGTTTAAACCGTTAAATTTTGAATGGTTAAAATTATTTTCTTAATTTGTATATTGACGATTCACATGCAAAAGAAATATTAAGTATTGATATGCTATATATATAACCAAAATATATATAACAAAAGTCATCTTTTGTAATAGAGATTTTTACACCAGCTCATTCAAATTCAATTTTTTCATACAAAATTGTAAACTATATTAGTTGAATTTAATGTAAAATAATTATCCATCTTATTTTATATAATAAATATAGTGATGAATTTGGATACTTTTATGATGTTCATTTCTACTAACGACAAAATTTTTAAAATATGATACTATTATTTAAATTATAATTTTACAATTATACACATACAAGTAATTTATAAGTTATAATAATTTAAATTTCTGTGCGTGTGCACATGATCAAATACTAGTAAAGGATAAAAATTTATAGGAATATTTTAGGCTTCATTTAACAGCTGTGTATATTTTGAATGAAAATCACAAGTCCTGCTTAAATATTCTAATGCAGCTATATTTTACAACAACCAAATGAGATTGTGCCTAAAAATTAAAAATACCAAAAATAATGAATGATTATCAATCTAATTCATTACATACTGTACACACAGCTTCATTTTTTGTATTTATGAGGACTTTCTATTGTGGCTTAAACCAAAACAAGCTCTTCATCCCCTATCGACTGCTGTTCTTGTTCGAACGATAATCGTCCTTCGCTATAAGGAAGGAGTAAGCGTCTAATTTCTTCTGCACTTAGAGTTTCATACTCAAAAAGCGCGTTTGCTAGAGCGTGTANTTTCAATAGAGCTTTTACTCGATTATAAGCTTCCCTCAATAGCTTAACCACCTGAAAAAAATCAAACAAAACAAAGTACATATTATCATTATCAACTATTTACAACTGTTTCAAGTCCATGAAAAAGGATCAGAAGAAACATACTTCAGCATCAACACGAGACTGCATTTCCGAACTAGGTCGTTCTTTGAGATGAACGGGTCCAATCGCATCACTCATCCCACAACTCGATACCTTATAAGAGAAATATTCGCCAAATTTACAAAAAACTCATAAATAGAAAAATTCTCTCCAATAGCAATATTCGTAATAATAACCCTTTTCATTATAATATATAATTATTGAATTATCGGGATATTGTACCATATATTGTGCTAGCTCGGTAGCCGTGTTGAGATCACTACTTGCACCAGTCGTAACGTGGTCCTGTCCGAAGATAAGTTCCTCCGCTACTCGCCCCCCCATGCAAACATCTAATCGGGCCAATAATTGTTTTTTGCTAACCGAAGTTTCGTCATTAGAAGGAAGCTGAGTCACCATCCCGAGCGCGGACCCACGTGGCATGATCGTGGCCTTGTGAATCGGGTGCGCGCATTCGGTGTTCAAGGCGACTATAGCGTGTCCACTCTCGTGATAAGCAGTGTGCTTTTTTCAGAAATAAATAAATAAATAAATTGAAAAAAAAATCTATGTATGAAAATAAAAGAATATTTATATACGTGTGGTCACCTTTTTTGATTCTTCGGAGAGAAACATGGTCTTCCTTTCAGTTCCCATCATTATCCTATCTTTCGCGAATTCTAACTGAGCTGCTGTTAATTTCTCAGCACCTTCAACCGCGGCTTTAATAGTGGCAATATTTACCAAATTTGCCAGATCTGTTCAATAAAATGAATTAGAGAGAACCAAAATAGTACAGTTCTTGATGCATTATGCATTTTATCGTCTTTGTCAATTAATATAATAAAGAAAAATACGGCATCGAGTTGGCATTATGTAAATTTTTCTAAAAACTACAAACTTCTTCTTTTTTTTTTCCCTATTAATTAGTAGTAAGCTGCTGGATATAAATCAGCAGACAAATGCGAAGCCAACTATAAGTTTAAGATTTGTGGTAGTCATCAATAATACTAAGAGGTAAATCATGGTTGAGAGAGAGAGAGAGAGAGAGAGAGAGCATGCCTGTCTCTTGACGACCCCACACATCGGGATTAGGAACTACAATCAAGAAAATTATTTGTTAGGCTTTTTTTTTCAAACAGGAAAAATGTTGGTGAGTCTTTTTGAGTAATAGCTTCTTTATTGAATTAATAATGTTAAGTTCGCATTGAAAGTCACTATCGAATTCAAATATTTATGAACAAGAATTGTCGAACGGAGATGTTTTTGCTAGTAAGTATATAAAAACTTACATGTCGGTCAAATCTATCGGGTCTGGTCAAAGCTGGATCGAGTATATCGGGCAAGTTTGTTGCAGTCATCACAATAAAATTCCCTGTAGGTAAGTGTTGAACTTAATTCAAAGTAAAATATGAGAAGCTACATTTTCTTCTCTTTTTTTTACAAAAAATTCATGTTCATTATTAACCTCATTCTGCTAGAAACCATCCATTTCGACGCGCAACTGATGCAGCGTTTTCTTTGTATGGCCTTCCCACTGCTTCCGAGTAGGATGCAACGACATCAATTTCATCAATGAAAACGATGCATGGAGCCTGCAGCAATGCGTGTATATAATCATAACAAAAAAACTAAATGGAATACAAGATTTTATGAATAAATCAAATATGACCACTCGAACATATAAAGTGTGATGGAAACAGGGGTTTAACCTTCTTTTTAGCTGCTTGAAACAAGGATCTTAATCGTCGAGCAACCACACCTACAAACCTAACATAGAAAAGATGAGTGAACTTTCTAATCAAAATCTTGATAATTTTAGATATATGATTTTCCAATATAGTCATAAAGATCGTTGCTAATCTCTCTAAAAGATAATAATAATGACATAA
Source organism: Striga asiatica (assembly GCA_008636005.1). Taxonomy (NCBI): domain Eukaryota; kingdom Viridiplantae; phylum Streptophyta; class Magnoliopsida; order Lamiales; family Orobanchaceae; genus Striga; species Striga asiatica. The sequence goes on from BKCP01004872.1 coordinate 407,732, forward strand.
AGAAAGGGACATGAATAATCAATGCTACGGGAAAAAATTATGAACATCCTTACGTAAAGTTATAGCTTTAAACGAAAATAAGAAAAAAAAAAAAATAAATAAATAAAGTAAAAAACTTACATTTCCTCAAACTCGGATCCTGCCCTGTAAAAGAAAGGCACACCAGCCTCTCCCGCAATAGCCTTCAAAATTGAAGCAATAATATAGTAAGATTCTAATCTCTATTAACTTGACAATGAACTTCTATAATAGCCCAATTTAGTTACAGCAGAAAAACATATATACCTTTGCAAGCAGAGTTTTTCCTGTCCCAGGTGATCCTGTAAGAAGGATTCCCTGAAAATTTAAATGCATATTAAAATAGCACAAAGAGGGAAAACCATTCACAAGGGGCACCCTTGTACCATAAAATAATAAACCAAACAGACCTTTGGTAATTTCCCTCCAAGTCGCGTGAATTTGGAAGGGTTCTTGAGATACTCTACAACCTCCTCGAGCTCTTGTTTAGCATCATCACATCCTTTGACGTCTTTAAATGTCTTAACATTCTGCAGTGTCGATTTTTATGCAGCTAAGTTATAAAAAGAGAGAGAGAAGAAAAACTCTATCGTGCAAGACAATAAAAAGCGCTATGATTCAAAAAAGATATTACAAATTTATCTGGGGTAATTATTTCCGACAGTCGTTTATTCATCAAAAAAGAATCTCAAGGCACATCGATATCCAGGATAAACATCTTAGAATTATATAACGTGCTAAAATGAAAAATGAAAATCTCAAGCCACACCAAAAGATTACCTTTTCGGGCATTATTTCTTTGTTCAGTTCGTTTGGGGCGTACGAAGAACTCGAACCAACTCCAGGAGTCCCTATTCCACCTAAGCTACTAACATACTTTTGAAGTGCAGCAGCACCCATTACCCTGAGAAATTAAAAAAGTCAATTACCACATATTATATGTTGTGAGCATGCACAAGAAATGGATTCTAGAAAAATAAATATATACTTCACATGTGTGCGCTCCGCATGCATACAATCACACACACACCCATACACAAAAACAAAGAATCTGACAATCGCTTCTCCTTGTGATTGCAACTCCACAATCAGATTGAAGCAAAATTATGAATTCATCAACTAGAATTGAATCACTAAAAGTAGGGGTCGTACCATACTAAACCAACAGCAACAGTGAACAAAATAGTTGATATGACCTCTTGTGCAAAGCGGGACGATTTACTTGCCATTTTAGTAGGATCCACCTGTTAGGCAGCAAAAAAAAAGTGCTAAGATTTGAGAAAGAATATTTTCAATTTTCTTGCGCTATTTGAGCATTTTTCTCTCTTACCATCACAACATGTAATGGCTGTTTTTCGGATATACCAGGGTTCACAAAACGCTCTTCCATTTTCCCTGATGCACGTTGTTGCAACTCTTGAAGCTGAAGCACAACGTTTAAATTTAGAATGAGATCCCAGAGAAGAGATAAATTTAGGTTCAGATAAGGATCTAAAGATGTATTTCAGGTCAATATGGGCCATCATGGTCTATGAATTAATAGGTCCAATAGGTAAAGGTTTTAACTCACTGATATTCACCAGACTAGCCCACAACAAGTATAAATTAATATGACATAAAAGAGGAAGAAACAAAGCTTTCGGTGCTTCAATAATATGCAGCTAAAGCTTCGACTAAAGTATAACTGAAGTGAACACCAACACAGACTGTAACAACTAATACAGATGGGCACAGGACAAATTAACAACAATTTAATTGCTGCTATATGGAAAGGAATAGAAAATGAATCAAGGTAAATACCAATGAAGGAAGACTAGAAGGCTTTCCAGATTGTTTGTCAGGCAAATATTCAGCAATTACATTAGTGGCCACCAGCGCACGAAGGTACTCTGCTACTCCGCTACTGTCTACAGCATGTGCTCTTTGTTCAAATCGCTGGATGACAGACTCGGGGCTAAAAAATAATAGAAGAGAAAAAGAAAATCTTCAACTTCATAAATGTACATTCTTTCCAGTTTGAGGCACAACATTCTTTAAAATCAACAGACATTTACAGTTGGATTGAGCTCTGTAGTCCAACAATTTCTCAACTTTTTACAAGGCATGAAAACATCTAAACACCCCTAAAACCCATTTTAAACACCGCAAGATTAAATGTCTCACCACATTCTGTTGCAGATAAGCCCACCAAACAAGCCACACAAATATTATCAGATATATAAAAAAAATAAAAAAAAAAATTCTGATATGGAATAACGCCACACAAATTTATTTTCCTAGCAAATCAAGAGGAAAAAACGATAAACCTTTCTTGCTTCCACACATTATCCTAATCAATAAGTCTCATTCTGACTAAAAAACATATATACCGAAAGGTCAATACAACTCAATCCAAAACAACAAAAGCATGAATCATTTATGTGCGAGCCAATAAAGAGGCCAGTTCCAGTAGCTAAAAGTTACTAACTCGTGCTTATTGAGCTCGGCCAACAGACGGCTTTGCTTAGCAGCATCCATGGGATTCGCATCTGCCTCCTCAATCAACCGCTCCAAATGCTTCTCGTGGCTCCAAAACCTCCCCAAGCTGAACAAATCCGAATAAAATACACGCTCGATCCAATTCTTCAACCTCGTGAAAAATCCCATCAAAAACACCACAATCGGCAACCTCTTCTTCTCCACATCCTCGTTTTTTGCTTCGCCACTGACTTCTCGTTCGGTCGATGATACAACTACATCATTCAACTCATCCTGCTCGGCTTTTCCTCTAAAGCCATTACTATCACCTAGGCCAGTATCCGAATTTACATTCTCTGAACTCAACGTACAAAAAGCAACTAAGCTGTGCCGGAAATACCTGGACTTTAGAGAAGTTGGACAAATAAACCTTTGAGAGTGGAATCTGAAAATCTGGGGTTTTGGAGTGAGAGAAAGAGGGTTTAGCTGCGTGATTGAGGGTCTGGGAACGAGAGAAGCCTGAAGGGCCAAAGCCATTGTTAGTAACTAGGAGATTCAAGAATCAATTATTCGTAACCTTTTAGGGTTTACAATTTGGAAAAACTGCGACGGACTCGAAGTTAAGTAAACTCTCTTTTCTTTTCCTTCTCTTTGTCAAGACACAAAATTAGTTCTGCACAGTGAATGGGAAAGAGAAGGAGAAGGGGATGAGAGAGAAACCTTATCTGCTTGACTGAAATGAAATGGCGCTATGGATGTGGCCTTTATAATTTTGGGGGGAAAATTAGGGGTTCTTAACTTGACACCTAAATGATGATGATTAATCATCTTTAAGAAAATTGAGTTAAATTTTATTATTATTATTATACAATTATTGTAACCTAAATGATTGTGATTAATCATCTTTAAGAAAATTGAGTTAAATTTTATTATTATTATTATACAATTTTTGAAAGGACTTTTTTGTTTCATATTTGAAAATCATAATATTGTATTACTTTTAATTAATAGGTTAGGTCTCGACAAGAAAGAATAGAAGTGAGTTCGAGCAACAAGTCGAATCAACGAATCATGAAATTTTATATAAAAATATATCTTAATTTCGAGTCTTAACAAACTTTAACAAAGTCCAACACGATAAGTTGATAATACGATTTAGCACCACTACCTACGCATTTAGAAGGACGTAAATCTAAAATCCAACACCTTTACCATCACTACCTTACCACCGCCATCTACTTGAAGGCCGTAAATCTAAAATCCGACTTTGGATTTTCACTAGCATGGAAAATTTTGCAAATCGTAATCATAAAGGCAACACACAACCAAAAAATCACGAGCAAGTGTAAGCGCTTTCAACATTGGTCCAGCATTAGCCATAATAAAATTATCAACATCTAACTTGTAAGTTTGAAACTATACACACAATTCATCATCTCAAACATATGAATATCCAAACCAATTTAATAAAACAAATCAAGAACATCCAAGACAAAATACAATGAAATACCACATATGATATATATGTATAGAGAAATCATGCATGTTTTTCGTTTTTTGTTTTCTTCGTTCTTGTTTTCAGTAGCTAAGTACTTGCATTCATGCCTAGCCAATAAGCACGTCTTTGTAAGGCGTCGGTATTTCCCTAGACCCTCCCTCACCTGATCGGCCCTCCCTCACAACGTCCACCACTGGCGCCCGCCTTATTTCTTCTTCCTTCCCTTTGATTATTCTATCTTCCTCTGCAATTAGTGGTAAATGCCCTTCTCGTAGCCGAATGAGACGCTCTTGGGCCCCACCACGGAGTTTCTCTAGCCTTAGCCCGTCCATTTGTTGCATTTTGAAAACTTTAACTACGTTGGCCAATGCCCCAATGAAAAGTATTAGGCTGCCGAAAAATCCCAACCATACCCACGTTTCGCCCT
>BKCP01004872.1:412173-434308 GCA_008636005.1 Striga asiatica
GAATCAAGGTGTGATTATTCAAATTTCTTGAAATTATAAATACCGTGTAGGTATCACGACAAATTAATTATCACCTTTAGTTTGAATTCGATCTGAGTTTTTAATTTTCCGGAAACTCCCTCTAATTCTAAATTAAAAAACTGCATTCCCTCATATCTTACAACTACATAATACAATTCACTAGGCCAGCTAGATTCTCTATGTCGAGCGACCAAATAACTTAATTACAATAACATATGGCCATTAATCGAGCAATCATTTCAAAGTTGGTGTATAAAATTAATTTAACTTGTGATTACCAACAACTTCAAGCCATGGTGAACATGCCCGACTTGTTCTCGACTGTTGAGAACCGAACCCACGAGAAACAACAGGCTCGCCATTAAAAACGGGATAAGAACACTCTCTTGCAAGACCTGTACGTGCCCTCCTGCCCTCTCGTACACCTGGCACGAGTTGTGGATCGACCCAAGTAGCCACAAAGCGGGACCCGCGATCAACATGCTCAAAGCAACACGTTCCAATTTAAAATGCTCGTGCTTTTTTCCTGCCTGAAACTCCATTAATCATCAACAAAAAATATTTAATCGGAAGATTATAAGCAAATTGGAGCAATTCGACAAAGTAACGAATTCAGCCTATGGGGACTTACATTGATGGGCTAAAAGAAATAGACCCAACATATGGTCCGATAACATACAGAAACTATCGTTTAATTTCCAACATATAAGTAATTAATTTCTCATTCATTCTTAAGAAAAACCAATTTTTCAAGATCTATTCAAACTTTCCCACTTACCAACACAAATCGATACAAAACCAATTTTTCTTATAGTATCCTCGTACATACCTGAACGAGAATAAAAAGAGTGGCCAAGAAAAGGAGAAGCGTCCCTAGACTGTAAACAAGGGGCACCGCAAACTCGACGAGCGCCAGCTGGATATCGAACTCCACCAACGGCAGCCGGAAATCTATTCCGGCGAGGTGGGCCGCAAGGTCGTGGAGGTTCACGGCCATCACGATGAGAAAGCCCATCAGGAGGAGGACAAGGCCGGATTTGGGCTCGCTCGAGAACTGGGCCGCGAAGCCGCCCATCAGCAGGATCGTGGCGAACACGTAAAGGCCCGCGTTCATGTACTCCGAACGGTTTCGGGCCAGTCTTGGCCCGTACATGCGGGATTCTCGGGCCGACGCTAGCTTCACCATTTTTTTTTCTCAAGATTGGTTTTTTCGGTGCGTGGAGTTAAAAGGGTCGTTAGCTGAGAGAGAGAGAGAGGGGGGAAGGGGGGGAATTCGGGTTTTGAGGTAGTTTTGTGTGAAGAATTAGTCAGAGAAAGTGAAGGAGAGAGGAGAGGGGAGAGAGGAGAGAGAGAGAGAGAAGGTAGACGTGGCACTGTGCATGAAGAGTCGGGCTTGGTGACGGGCTGTGGATGTGACACGTGTTGCTTTGACTAAATGATTTTTTGTTGATTAAAATAGGGGTTAATTAAAATTGGACTTAAATGGTAATGACTATTTGTGTTTAGTTCGTATATTTGATTTATTATTGAATTCATAATTATTTTTTTCCGCCGGGCAGCGGGTTGGATGACGGACCGCATTGTTATTTTCTTTTAAGGGTTGTACCGGTCTGGAACAGCCCAAAACTCGCCGTGCTGGTGAACCGGCAGTTCGGGACCGATTTTATGAACCGACCCATATAAATTGGCGGGCCGGTCACGGGCTGTGAAATGGAGGCCCGCCGGCCCAGGTCACGGCCCGGCAATTGGCCACGTCTACTCCAAGGTGAGTAGCTAGAGTAACTAGCTTAATAGCTCTTAATAAAATAGCTAGAGCAACTTTGTAATAACTCCAATTAGCTCGCAATGCACGGCTATATCACACGTTAATTCATGTAAGCTAACTATGACAAACTCTGTTTAAGAGCATCATATTTCAATGAACTTTTGGGTACATTGTCCTGTAACCGAAAAAGCTCAAATCTTCAACCTCTTTCTGCGTGCACCTCTACTGTTTGATAAAATGCCACACTGACAATCTTCTCACTGTTTCCCATTCGTTGCATGATCAGTGCTTCCCACAAGCTGCACCTCTACTGGATGAGGCCCAAAAGGGTACTAACCATGCACAATATATGAGTGTGCAAATAGAATTAAAATATTTACTGATTTATTCTGATCATTCACTATCTCAATTTTAATTAAGCGAGGAGCTGTATTTGATTCGTCATATTCGATCGATTAAATATCTCTCGTGTTTTGGGAATTACTGCTCACTGTCAAACGAGTTCTGTTTCAGATAGAATGTACAAAATGTTTCCTATGCTGCCTTTCGTGTTCGATTTTGAATGACATTTCACGGTGATCTGTTACAGATTGTGCTCGCTGTACGTGGTTGCAGTTGCTCGAGTGAAGTTACTTTATTTTCCAATTGGCTATGGCTACAGGTCTCTCATTATAGAGAAAAAGGTTTCGGGTAATATTTTTCTTTCGAACTTTCTATTTTCTCTTGGAAAGAAAATTCTCAGCTGATCACACTGTGCCAATTACCGCAATGTTCAAACATAGTTTGATTGACTATCACAAATTCTGTTATCAGATAACCTAATGGTTAGACGGGTCGAGCAATCACACTTCTGAAACACATATATGATATACCATACATCATGCAGACGAATGTTTCCTGTCTTCAAGTACAACCAATATATACCCTCTTATATATTAATGCTACCAAACACATACATACATGCATACATACATACACGATTCATGACATGAAAAATACGAGATTACACTGTATGGAACCGAACAGAGTATCTTAGCTGTTGCTAGTAAAGACGAGAAAAAAAACAAAAAGATTATACACGGTTATACACTTACGTGCATGTATATAATGTATAAATCAATAAGGTGTTTACTATCTGTATCGATTATTCATCCCCACCTGGAAATGTATCGGCGAAGGTAATCTACTCGAGCCGAAAGCTTGAGTTTCATGAGAGCCTTCACCTCGTGCTTTCGGACCATTTCTCTTGAGATGTTCAAATTTCCAGCAATCTCTCCAAGTGATCGGTCTCCTTTGCCATCAAGTCCGTATCGTTGTCTAATCACCAAACTCTCCTTTGGTTTCAACGAGTCGAGCTGCAAAAAGGAGTTCAATTTTTATTCATTATGTGCTGTGAAAAATGTTGGCTATAAGAAGATTTTGGTAAAGGATGAAAAGAGGCATAGAATTCTTCATGGTAAGTTAAAAATTGTAAGAATTTTTATATAGATCGACACAGACTAAACTACTAGCAATTAGCTAAAAAAACAAGAAAGAAGTTATGCATGAACAATACTAAAGGTATAGTATTTTTTTTTTGCTTTTTTTCTTTCTAACAGCATTGCAGCAATGATGATGCAAATTAATATTATGACCAATAAATTGGATTGGGGTATATGATTCCATTTTTCCAATTTCGTCTGAACTTTTTTGCCAATAATGGTAAAAAGATAGAAATGCCACTCCGGACAGGAGCAAGTGGAACAGGTTAAATACTAGATAAGTCCATTCAAATATTTATAAGTGACAAATATGAAGAAATCTATAATTTGGAAATATGGTCAATGTCTCCTTGTTTCATGATAGTATTTGTATTTTGTATCATGAAAAGCATCCTATTCCATAATAAACAACTCAAAACATTGAGTTACATAATATTTATCGTTTTACATTAAGAAAAAACAAATGACCAACTACTCGTATGAAAAAAACATATATAGCTCACTTTACACAATCATAGTATACATGCAGCTAGAACTGCTGTACAAAACTAGCCGTTCGTGGGCTCGGCTCGGCTCGTTTGATAAATGAATGGGGCTTAAGCTCGTTTACTTAACGAACCGAGTTTGGATCAACTTGTTGAGGCTCAAAAAAGGGAATTATTATATAATTTTCTACAGTTCGGCTCTTTAAGGCTCGAGTTCGCCTCGTTAATATTCATAAATAAGTCGAGCTCACTCAGTTCGATAAAAGTTCAAGCTCAAGCTCGAGCTCTGCTCATCTCATTTACACATCTAGGTGTTGTCAAACAAGGCCCCATTCTAAGCTACAAATCGAAAGTTCAAGTGTAATATGAAGAATAAAGGGTTTAGTAGTATTACCACATCATCCAAAGCAAGCCTGAGGATTGCGGGATGCCTTCTATTATTAGCCCCATCGATGCCATCTACATCGGTTAAACCGTTGATAAACTCCTCGTTAGTCAACCAATGCCGGGCGTTGAGAGAGTAAATAGGCTTTGATACCCTCTTTACGTCATGGTACCTTTCATGGGAAATTCCAGCTCGGGCTATGATTTCTTCATCTGTAGGCTGTCTCTTCAACTCAAACAACAGCTCCAACTTTGCCTTCTTGATTTGTAATCTGACCTACATTAAAATATAGTTGAGTTTGTAATCAATGTCGCGCAGAGACACTCGTTTTCTTCTCTAGGACAATCACAAATTAACTTTCAAAAACTAAAATTTTACCCATGCAGTAAAGATCCAGTGCTAAAATGAAGGGGCCACAACTGTAGTATTATTACAAATGTGAATAGGGGTTCTAAATTCTAATAAGGTTTTGTTTATGAATGTAAGACAAAGAAAATTATTCAAGATGTTTCATCTGATTTCTTATTTAGCTGGGGTCTCTTTGCAATTGGCCCATACCTAAAAGGTATATTTTGTAATTAATCTGTTAGTCTTTCAAATTATATTGTCAGACAGACTGCTTAGTCTGATTTCATGAAGAGCCGGAAGCTTACCGACTCGAGACCAAAGGAGACCTTATTAAAGCTTGTGACCGTCATGTAGCGGATGATCGCATGCCTGATCCAGAAGAGCCCGTATGTAGACAGCCGAAACTTTCTCTTGGGCTCAAAACGGTCAATTGCCATTATGAGACCCTTTACCCCGACTTGACAAAGGTCTTCGAATCTCGGGCCATTTGTGAAGTCCTGAAAGTATTTGTTCATGACAAATAAAACAAGCCGGAGGTTGTGCTGTGACAAAAAGGAATAATAACGATTCCAATCAAACATTTGATGCGATCCTCAGTTGAAGCATCGACATAATTTGAAGCAAGCAAGGTAATAAGTTACCATCCTCAACTTCAACTTAAACAATAAACACAAATGAATTTATATTGTTTTTACCTTGATCAATTTGCTTCTGGCAGCTCGACCGACCTCCAGTTGTCTCCTTAATCGAACAACATCTGTATTCATTGCCTCTGCCAACTCATCATCTTTTACCTCCCTTTTCAAGTCAATTCCTAACATGTCCCTGACCCGAAGAATTTCCTGAAGAAAATATAGAAAGCATATAAGATTTCCCGTTTTCTAATAATTTGCAGCAGCTACAATTATCTTTCACTTGAAGGCTAATGCACTAACCTTCATAGGCTGCATCAGCTTAAACAGGCAGGTGTGCTCAGACGAAGAAAGGACAGGTGGGATCTTCATCTTCTTCCAATCGTAGCTGCCCATATCAGTCGAGGATGAATATTCCCTGACAAGCCGGTTGATCTTATCATCCTCATCATCCTTTCTATTATTCTTCTTATCTACATACTCTACAGTTTCACCTTCGTTCTTCGTTTTCAAAGCGATTCTCTTCTCGAGACTCAGTCTTATACCCTTCCTCTGACTCCTTACATAACACTCTGCACTTCTTTTCCCTATCTCTTCATTTTCACGGCTCCTCTTCCTTCTTGGCTGCCTCCGTTTTACCCTTTGGGTTTCCAACACCTCATCAGGTACAACAATCGGGCTTATTTTGAACAAATTCTCTAATTTGGCAGCAGCTTCACTGTAATCCAATTCCAACGTGCTCGGGCGAGCTCCGTCAATCGTGACAGCATTTACCCGTTCGCTGCGTTTCTTTGCCTTTCTTATCCTCTTCACATTCTCTTTATTCACCTCCACAGGCAAGGCCACGGGCTCCCGAGTCCCAACTAAGGCCTTGTTTTTACTTTTATCGGATTTGAAAGCCACTACCACCGGCCTTCTGGATAGAGACACGCGGTTCAAGTACCTAGAGTTCAGTCCGACCGGCGATCCTGTGGCAGAACTCGACACCGTCACAACTCCCATGCCCGAGCCGTGTAATCCGGTTAATATCTGACAGCCAAACGAGAAATATGTTGATTGCATAATCCAAAAACCATAAACATCAACTGTAATTTACCTCAAATGCTTAAAGTCAACACCTCAAATCACAATGATTAGATGCAATCTAACTATCAAAGTATCACCATCCACGGTAAACAGAAACACAACAGGAGCTTCATAAACGACTGCGACTTCAAGTTTCGGACTGATATCTCGAATTAAAATGTTAAGAACAAGTCTAAATCCACAAACTAACGAGTACATAACGCCATATCAACTGAAAATCAGCTAATCTCACAAAACCACAAGCATAGAAATACCTTAAACCAAAGCATGAATACAAAGGGCGCTTTAACGGAGTTGAGTATACCTGATCGGAGAAATACTCCGGCGAGCGATCGAGTATTCCGGCGAAATTGTTGTGGAAGGTACCCAAAATCTGAGCTGAAACGGAGACGTTTGATTTACTAGTTAATATTATCATTAAAAATAAATATATAAATACACTAAATAGTTCCCTCCGATTTTTGGCGTCCACAAGCTTTTCTGCTCTAAATATCTACGGCTGTGAATCAGAAGACAGGAAATCGACGGAGGATGAGGTCTCGGACGAGAAGCTCTCGATGACGTGGCCAATCTCTGAGCAGAGAATTGTATATGAAGTGCTTACGTGGCGTGTGGACTAAAAATGAAGAGAGATATTTTTTGTTGGTTTATGGATATTGTTGAGGCCACGTGTTCTGGATTTATTGGAGGGGTGATATTGCTCGGAGGACTGTGGGGCCCACTCTGCTTCGGTTATCAAATGGCCTGGGATTCCGAACGTTGCCTGATTGGCTGATTTACAGCCACTAGTGTGTATCATGAACAATATTAAATTAATAATATTATAAATAGATTTCGAGTTTGAGTCACTCAATTGTAGAAGTGGAAATTACTATTGATCCTATTTAAAAAGAGGAAGAAAAAAAAATAATTATAAATGAGGAGAATAAACAATACTTAATAATTATAAATTAAAGATTCGGGGTCAAACAATGTAAAATTATTTTGTATAAGAGAATATAAAAAAATTTGATTACACATCATTTCAAAATTATTATTATACTTTTTTGTATGGTTAATTTATAATATTTGTAAGAATATTACTAATTAGACCGATGAAAATTAACTTCTTAAAGTAGATAATGAATTTCTAGTAGTAATTATGAATTGGTTTCTATTTTATTTTATTTTTTCTTTTTAAAGACTTTCATCTTCTTAAAGTAGATAATGAATTTCTAGTAGTTATTATGAATTAGTTCCTATTTTATTTTATTTTTTCTTTTTAAAGATAATGAATTTCTAGTAGTAATTATGAATTGATTTCTATTTTATTTTATTTTTTCAAATCTCTATAAATAAGGGATGAGATTTTTTAAACATGTGAGACATATGATGGGATTTTTTAACAGAAGAGATAAGCTCGTGTAGATTTATACTAAAAATAGGAAAAAGAAAAACAAATATTTACTGTCAAACAACGGTTTTGATAAACTAAAAAAAGGACAAAGAGAAACAAATCTTTACACAATTAATGAGCCGATTTTTTTGCATATTCAGATTTGTCCAACAATTACTAAATATATGATATATTTAATGATTTTCGCGGGAAAAAGTTTCTAAATTTGTAAAAAGGTTATTCTTTTTATATAATGATAGATTGGAATTGTGTGTTTTTTTCTTCTTTTATTTTTAGTTCAAAAAAATGCCACTTTCCCTCCATAGGTTTAGTTTTTACCTTTATATATATATATATATATATTTATTTATTATATTTATTCAGTTTTAAATTTTTACACTAGAAAATTAGAAAAATTTGGTACGACTTACAAAGTAGTAATAACATTTATGTAAGAGTATTATTCATCTAAATGGAGTAAATTAATAAAGATAATTAGCAATTAGTAATAAGAGTAACACACACGTAAGAGTTACAAAGTATAGTATTAATATGTTTTGCCCACATAAAACTAAGGCTATGTTTGATAGTCAAATAAGCTAACTTATATCTTATTTTGTTAGCATAAGCTTCTTGTATTTAAATAAGTTTCGTTTGATAGGACGAACTTATCTCATAAGTTTTTTTGAGTAGTTTTTCAAATAATCTCGTTGAAATTTTTTTATTTTAGCTAGCTTATCAGCTAATTTTTTGGAGACAAATAACCTAGTTTATAACTTATTTGATTAGCTTATAAGTTTCATGTGTTTAAATAAACTTCATTTGGCAACGAGTTTTTTAAAAAGCTCGAACTTATCTCAGAAGCTTATTTGGGTAGCTTTTCAAATAAGCTCGTTGAAAATTTTATTTCAACTAGTTTTACCAAACATAGAATAAATACTTTTATCATATAAGCTACATTTTCAACTATAACTCATAAGCTACAAGCTCAAAAATGAATGATAAGCTATAAGCTAGTTTATCAGCTATCATCTAACTTATCAGTTAGTTTTTATCAAACATAAACTAAATGATCGAAATCTAAATATATTTTTTAGGAATATAATTTTTTTTACTCCGAAAGTTTACATGTTTTCACTTTTGGTATCCCTTTGTTAACACGGTAGTCTAAATTTTATATATTAATCATATTTGGCAAAATTTCATAGTTAACTACGATAAACCAAAAATATAAATATTGTTTTTTTCAAACATGTTGACATTATTGATCGGAATTTCATAAAGGTTTGGCAGACCATATCTTCAGTGGTGATTTACATGTTGAAACTTGGTGGCCAATTGGCAGGGATTCACAATTTGGATGACGATCGGGGATACAAAATTTCAATTACGATTCTAAAGTTCGCTTGTTTATAATAATTGAGACGACATAATGGCCCAATTTGGCATTTAGTGGATAGTTGAGCATGTTTATATATAAAAATTTTCACTTCAAATTTCATTCAATTCAAAATATAACTCAATTTTAACTCAACTCCAATATCTTTAATATTATCAATATAATTAAATAATATCATCCAATTATTCTTACACATCACATCTACTTTAATTTACTATTCATCTACCTTTGTGATTCATAATCTTACGTGTTAAAATGTTGCTTTGTAATCTTATGTCATGGTTATTAATAGTTTTATATATGTCTATTTATGGTGTTTGTGAGTAGTGCTGCAAATTAGTCGAGTGGCTCACGAGCTCAAACAGTTCAATCGAGCAAACGAGTCGAGGCTCAAGCATCATTTCAAGAGGGACTTTTTGTTACATAAACAACCCATATAGCTTAATTATCAATATTATAACACCAAGAACAAAATTGTCTATTTAAATTAAAAATAATACCTTTATGTGTAAAATTTAGTTGTTAAATTTCGAGCCTAACTCGAGCCATGTCGAGCATCGAGTATTCTTATTTTTTCACGAGTCGAGTCGAGCGACATTTTACATGACTCATTTCTACTTGGATTTTTATCCTTTTTTTTTTCAAGACTTTGAAATTTATAAAATACTAAAATAAGATAAATTATAAATATATTTTAAAATTGAAGTTTCTAGATATTGGTCCAAACAGAAGTTTTTCAATCTCTTTTTTAATACCTCCTACATACTAGTAGACATATAGAGTTTGGTGAGGAAAATGAATATAACTAGAAAACTTTTGGCTGATTTGGGGGAAAACGGAGACAAATTGCCATGCAATGCATATCGTGCCTTCTAGACCCAAAAGTTTGGCCTTTCTTATTTTTTAATTAATTATTTTAATTTTCCAAATGAAAAAAATTATTATATAATTCCTTTTATCTTTTAAACCAGATTAATCATTATGACTAGGTAGTTGGAGTCCAGTTAATCCAGTCTTAATCAGCACCGGCCATGTACATATTTTACATTATATATTTTTACTCCATGATTACAACACGATGATGTACATAAACATATGTCATCTATGATGATGTACATAAGCATATGTCATCTATACTTATATAAAAGGGAATCCTATTTTTTACAAACAGTATCTAAGAAAGTCAACTGCATTTAATGTCATTACTATTTCAGTATTAAAATATTTTATTTAATTATTTTGTTTATTTGGTTTATATCCCAAACAAATCCTATCTAATTATTTAATTATTTTGTTTATTTGTTTATTTAATTATCTAAATAAAAGTCAACTTTTATTAGTTTATTTAATTATTTAATTAAAAGTCAACTTCATTGTATACCTAATAATATAAGTAGACCTAATAAGTAAACTTTTACAAATATTATAAAAAAACATAAACCTAATAAGTAAACTATTGCTACAATATTAAAATGTCTCATTTCAACCTAATAAGTTACTTAAACCTATTGCTACAATATTAGGTTATTGTCCGATTAATATACCAAATAAGCAGGATTTTAATGTAACAAGGATTTGGCCGAAAGAATATACTTAATGAATTAGCAGATAATAAAGGCATTTACACTTAATGTAATAAGGATTTGAATTCACATAATACTTGCCTAATTTAAAATATGAATTTAAGGATTTTATATACTTAATATAAATGAGTAGATATCGAAAAATTGGTTATTTACACTTGGACCAATTTAAATATTATTCCTTAAATGAAAGAATCTATAAATAATTGTTATCTCTACTCAATCACATGATTATTTTCAATATAAAAATAGACAGATTACAAATTCGTGAATCATATATTACCTAATTCAATATCTTAACATTATGGAATAAATCCATAGTATTATGTAAATCCGTATCTCATTAAGAATATATTATAGTTATATTATCAAAGCATAAAAAGATATTAAATTTATATTGTAAAAAAAAAATAATTCATATAATTTTATAACAATTCTACTACACTATTAATAATATTCTTTTTTATTACATAATAAAATAATAATTAAATATTATATAGTGAACAACAATAAGTAGTACTGTTACTTTCTCTTATATCAAAAGTTAAATTTATATGTTAAAATTAAATTTTTATTAGTATAAATGTTTTAGTGAGATCATATATTAATTATTTTACAAGCTAGCCCTAACATGCTCATATTTAATGTTCTGGCTAAAACAACAACGCAAAAAACTTATAATAACGTCCTATTATTTTTTAGACTTAACGTTGATTAAAAGAGGTAAAAAATAGATAATAACCCTATTATTTTTTAGACTTAAACAACCAAGACTGTAAAAATAACTCATTTAATATATCTGCCCCGTGCATTGCACAAGGTATACTAGTTTATCATACATAAGTCAAAAACACCTAATTTAGTTCGGAAAAAAGTAAAAAAGGAATTCCTGGTCCATTTTTCCCGGAGTGAATTCGACCTAGGGTCATGCACATCATAATCATATACTATATCATATATGTAAATAAATAATATTTACAAACTTATAATTTTTATTTGGAAAGGAGAATAGAAGTTACTACTCATGATAGAAATAAAAATAATTGAGACGACATAATGGTCCAATTTGGCATTTGGCGGAAGTTGAGCAAGTTTTTATATAAAAATTTTCACTCCAAATTTCATTCAACTCAAAATATAACTTTAACTTTAACTCAATTTCAATATTTTTAATATTATCAATATAATTAAATAATATCATCCAATTATTCTTACATATCACATCTACTTTAGTTCACATTGTTCATCCACTCACATAATTTTAACTAACAATCACTTCATATATCATCTTTCTCCTACTTTTATATCAAATTAACTTTAATTATTTTATTTTAAATATTATTTTAATATAAATCCAAAATTCCACTAACAACCAACCATACCATCTTTTCAAATTAACTCTAGTTAACTAAAATATTCCACTTTAAGTGAAAAATTTTGTATACAAACATTGCTGATTGAATTACGTTATAGTGGATGGTTAATTGAAATAAGAATTTTAATTAGTAGATTTGGTTAGGTGATTATGTATAATGTTTGGAAAAAAACAACTAATTTTACAATTATTTTTTTAATATATACCAATTTTCCAAGCTTTTTTTATTTAGTTTAAAAAAATCAAACTTCTAATTATCCATCAAATAATCAAATGTTCAGTCGAATCAAACTTTTATTCACCTCAAAACATCTAATTTAGCCAAACCAAAAAATGTTTCTCTCATTCACTAAGGATCCTATTTTGAGAAGGAATTAATAATTCAAAACAAGGACATATAACAGATTAAAAGTAAAAAAATAAACTAAAAAAAAAAGTAAGGTTGTTATTAGACAAACCTAACAGTTAGACAATCATATTTTTCAACAAAACATACTTTTAATTTGAAATATCACACTTTATGATACGCAAATTTCCCTCAAACTGGGTTAAACCGGCACCAACACGATCGGTCATTTGCCTTTAAGCTCCAGTTATATATTGGGGATGGTACCGGCGAAATAACGTCTGACACTCAAATCAGTACTTGCTCGTGAGATATGTAAATTATACGCTGTAAGCGTAAATACACGACGTGTAAAAGTGAAATTGTATCACCCTTTTGTGGTGCTTAGATATAAATCTTGATTGGACAAATTCAATCACAACTCAAATTTAACTCAAGACAACTCTTCTCAATATTATCAATATAATGAAATAATATGAATCGATCATTCTCACGCATCACATCAACTTTAATTCACTATTTATCCCTAAATTTAATTACCAACATATTTCCTATTTTTACATTAAAACAGCTTTGATTATTTTTTAATCTGGAGAAATAATTAGCACTCATCGAGCTATTCGCTTCGTGTATTCGATTCGTCCCTCTTCTTCAGCCCCGTACAAGGTCATTGAACTATATGTTCTGAGTGCTATAGCACTTTGAAAAACAAAATACATAGAGTTATAATATTTCATAGCATAAATATATCTTTTATATAAAATTTGACAAATTTAATTAAATGGTTAGGACACTCACACACACAAAAAGTTCTTATAAAATATGAAACCGTGGAATCAACTGGGCAGGGGCAGCCACGCGTAACGAGCTTTTGAATATTCCCAAGTCCAAAAATTTTAGTTTAAGAGGTCTGTTAGTCAAAATAAAATAGAAATCTTTGATCTATGACTTCATCTTTCTTTCTTCCAATCAATGATTTTTCATCATATGTATGTGTATTATTTTGAGTGGTCAATTCAATAACATTTGAGCCACGGGCAGTAGAATATATGATGGTTTTGTAAAATAACATGACCCGATTCATGGGAACATGCGGTCATTGCGGTTTGTACTAAAAAAACATATACTTATAGTAGGTCTTGTTTGACGATCAGTAGATAGTGGATAGCGGATAACGGATTGTATTAGCGGATAGCAGATTATATTAGCTGATTTGACCAGCATATTACATTAGGAATTTTTAAATAAGTGTTTGGTAATAGCTGAAAACTTATATCTGTTTGACATTACAAAATGACCAATAAGGACATTTTATTATTTAGGATGTATTTTTTTAATAAGAATATATTAAAACATTTAATATTCTTTAGTTGGTAATTTATAAATATATATATATATATATATATATATATATATATTTTAAAATTTACTAACACTTGATGAAAAAGTTATGAATTTTATATTTTTCTAAATAAATTAATCATATGGATGACATATTATTATATATTAGCTCCATGAACTAATATAGATTGTAAAATAAATAAGACAAATTAAAAAGTTCCAACTAAAACCTCTCAATTGTGAATCCTCTATCCCAAAAAGCTGCTCTAATGGGCTTTTTCTAAATTAGAGTTTTGGGTCCAAAAAGCTTATCAAATAAGCTATTTACCAAACAAGCTCAATAGCGGATTTGACGGGCCAAAACCTCTCAATTAAGTCCAATCCGCTAATTTATCTTCAATTGGAGTGAAAAAAGTTAATTTGAAACAAACCATTTTTCCAAATAATATTTTTCTTTCCCCGGAACGATAGAGATTTTATAAAACGTACAAATGTGCAAACAGAAAAACAACTCGTAAGTGAATGCTACAACTAAAAGTTGAATAAAACAGGGAGAACAATTCTGAAGATCGCCTATAGCCTACACTAGCAACAGTAGACCAACATACCCACACCACAACACACAATAAAAAAAACACTACAAAGCGCCAATAATGGAGAATCACCGATACCACCAGGATAATACCTGCTCTCACTCTGGCAAAACAAAGGCCAAAGACCCAACCCCCAGTGACCAAAATCACATCCCCTAAACAACACAAACAAACACACTTAAATAAATCAAACAAATTAAAATCGAGCCCTTCCACAACAGATCGACCGAACCGTACCAGCGGACAAATAGTCGACCTCAAGGAGAAATCCGCAGCTCGGGAAACTGCTTCCAAAACTGCCAAAAACTGCTTAACCGAAGCCGAAACCCAAGCCCCGAACCAAACCAGAATGCCAACCTGCCCCCCAGCTGGAGGAACACCAAACTCGATCCCCACACCACCACTGCCTCGGACCGGCCAACACCACTTGTCAATTACGGCAACACCCCCCCTCCCCCCGCGGACCCAACACCAGAGAACATGGGAGAAGAGGGCAAGATTGACACCTCAGCCCCGGCCACCCTGACTCAGACGCTGCGAGCGGCCTGAGCCACGCCCAACCCAAGGTACCACACCTCGCCCAGTGCCAAAGTAATCCAGGGAGGCCGACGACCAGAGACTACAAACTGATACCTGATTGAAACGGTGAAATCTGGCCGCTGGAGACCATCCGCAACCGCCGACACTAATTGACACTAAGACGCAACATCGAAACGAAGGCTGTGCAGTCAAAGGCCGACCACCGACGAAGGCCCGACTATCGTTGAGGAAGGCAACTATATGATGAAGAGGAGAGCAACGACAGGTGAGAGAAAAGGATGAGAAAGGGAGAAAAATTAGGTTTCTTGCAATGTCATATTTTTACTTAAGCTAAAATCAGTGATGGTTGAATATATCTTAAATCAAAACATAAATATTTTGGTCTTAACAACCTAAGAAGCACTTAAAAAAGATGAAAGTTTACTATATAAAATGGTATGTACTATAATTAAAAAAAAAATGAATATATATGAAGTAGAAAAGGAGAATCTACTACCAGTCGTATTGCCCTACGAAGATTTTATTCGTTTGATAACGGATACACACATCGATAAAAATATGTAATTAATCATACAGTTAAAATGCCCGTGTGACAATGCCCACATGATAGGGTGAAATTCACCATTAGTACCATGATGGACATGTTAGATAAATTAGGAAAATTTTTACAAGCTACATATTTTTTATGGTATATTTTTTAGTAAAACATTAATATATTTAAATTAGAAAAGATAAAATTTTGTTAAATATAAGTTCAAAAATATATGTAGATATATGAGATCTTTTCAAAAAACATTACGGGGTACCCAACTAAAAAATATTAAGCATTACATTTCATCATTAAAATATGTCAATTTTACAAATATATATATATATGCCTAGTAGTAACTCAATTACATTGTCTTTCGTAATTTTTTATTTTTATTTTATCCTCCATAAGTAAACATTTATGCTTCATCAAGATTTATTGACTGTTTAGAGGTAACCACCAGAACTTAATTTTCTTTTTCTTTTTCTGGTTTGGTACTAATGAATTGTGAGTTAGCAATCTTGATAATTCTTGGTGAGGTTTGAATGGTCAACATTTTGACTTGATTAGCCTTAAAATACAATTCGTATAACCAAAGACCGGTCAATTTGCCCCAAACCACAATCAAAACTGGTCAATTTTTTCCTCAGTCAAAGTACTCTATACTATTCNAGACATAATGTACCTGATTGTCCTTTTAATTTTCATCTTTAAATTTGGAATTTTGAAATTGGAACCCAGTATTATGAAAAGTTAACCGATAGTCCACTGAGTTGCTTTTGAGTTTATAGTCGACAACTTATTGTTAGTGGCTGGTTTCCGATTTCAATATATACATTTGGAAATCAAAAATTGGAGTACGATAAATCTATTAATGGCTCGCGAGTTAATTCTGAGCTTTATAGGCGACATATCGTTGATGGCTGAAAATTAGCTGATGCATTTTCTTTTGTAAAATTAACTATAAATCAATTGAAGTAAAAAATTTCAATGTCCTTAGAAAACTATCTAATGAGATTAACTCTAAATTTTTTTAATAGCTTATGTTAACCAAACAAACTTATCTGAATATAAAAAAAAAATAAAAAATATCTAAGCTTAGAAACCGAGCTTATTTAAATAGAATAAGTACTGACAAACACTCTCAAGTTAATTCCAATCTCAATTTACTCATGTAATTGGAATTAATACAATAAAATTTTAGGACTATTTTATGCAATTGTAGTCTTCTCCGTACGGAGATTTGTATTTCTAGTAAAATATACTCATATTTTTTTTATCTCTTTGGGAAAAAAAAACTATTAATAGGCGTGGAATATAATATGGTCATACAACAACTTTTAATTAGTTAGACCCATTATTACATTTTTCTACCGTTGGATTGATTTCTCTGATTTGTAAATGCATTATTTTATTGCAACCTCGTCTAAAAAGGAACACAAGTTTATATAATTTCCTAGGTTCTGTTTCTAAAATACGTCATTACTGACGTAGCCGTATAAATCAAACATACTGTACTTTCATTAAAGAATACTTACGTTTTCCTCAACCTTATATATAGTCATAATACAATGAATATTTGAAAATTCATACCTATGCTATGATTCTAGCAACTCAAAGAAAGCATGTAATATGATCACGCGTTCATAATTACTACTGCTTCATTGTCTTTGTCTTGCTTAGCTTTTTTTTTGTGGGGAAGTCAAAGAATAAGGAAAAATTGATCATGAAGATGTTATTATAGGATTTTTTTACCCACATATATGCCAACGAAAATCATGCGTGTATGTAATCTAATGGTAAAAAAATCCAATACAAACAGTGTCATCAGCATATATAGTCGATTTTTTCAGAAATTATTTAAAGAAAAGGCTCACATTAAAATAATTCTTTAAAACTCAGTAATTATATATGCGAGCTAGAATAGGATGATTAGGTCTTGAATGTTCGGGCTGACAACGAAAATTCGATAATATATATTGATGCGGCATAATAATAATAATTTATAATTTTGTTGTGATTTTTCTTCTTAGAGAGTTAAATTATAACTATTAGTAATCTAATTGTGCATTTGGGAAAACAATATATGATGAGAAATGAAATTGGAGTATTTGATTTTCACGTGTGTACGAATTAAGTAGTTTTTGTTTTAATTTTAGTATCTGTGTCGTATTTTCGGTTTAGGCTCTCGTATGTAGTTCTTCTAATTTCAGTTTTTTAGTTGTTTTGATAATATGTAATCTTTTTGTTTCGTAACATACTTATCTGTTTAAAAAAAATAATTTATTTTATTTGGAAAATTGTCTCAAATAATTCCCAATGCAGAGGGTACTACAGATGCACCCACAGGAATGGGCAGGGCTGTTTGGCTACAAAACAAGTTCAAAGATCCGACGAGGACCCGACCGTTTTCGAAATCACGTACCGGCGGAAGCACACGTGCAACCCACGTGGAAACTCCACTAACATCACAAACCCTCCCACAACGCAGCCCAGTCCACAAAACGAAGACCCAAGCCCATCAACCCAAACCCCACACCTCTTAATAGAAAGCCCATCATTAACCCAACAAACCCATGTTACAGCCCAAGATTTAGGCACTAATGAAAACCCATTTAACTTCCCTGAAATTACTTGTTCCGAAAATGACTCCATTTTCTCGGGTTGTGACAACATTTTGGGTAGTTCATCCGGGTCGAGTTATTTCACAAACACTAGCTATGGAGGATTTGGTCAAAATTTACCCAATACGGATTGTGAGCTGAGCCCAATTGTTGCATCAATGACTTCGACTTTCGGGTCGAATTATCCATACGGATCTTATGGGTCTGGGTCAAATTTTAGCTTCGAAGACCCGAGTTACTACCCGTGATCTCAAGCCTTTGACATATATATATTGAAGAATAAAGACCAATAAAGCTCAAACTATGTGCTACGTTTTAATTATCATTGCATTTTGTAGGGTAAGTAGTAGTGTTTCTTGTAACACGATATAGAAATTACTATACCAATCTTGTGTCAGCTAGTGTTGCCTGATTTGTAGACGATGAGAAGTGCGAAAAAAAAATAAAAAAATAAAAAAAATTGCGAGTGTATTTTGAATTGATGCATAATATGTTTACAATCATGAGTGTGAAACTTTAACTTTTATGATAAAGCTTGTTGCTATAGCTATGTATGGTTCCTTTTTGTTTGGAGAATTGTTCTATTGTTTAGAATTCCTTTTCGTTATCAAAATTCACAATTTGAACAAAGAAAGAAAAATCATAAAGAGGATGATTGGATATAAAAAATTTTGGTTTTGTTCGGATTTTTTTTGTTTGGTTTGGTTAATTTTGAAAAAGTTGGTATGGTTAGTTGTTAGTAGGTATATTAGAATAATATTTAAAATAAAATGATTAAAGTTGATTTGATGTAAAGTAGGAGAGAGAAGATTTGAAGTGATGGTTAGTTAAAATTATGTGAGTGGATGAATAGTGAATTAAGGTAAGGTAGTGTGTAAGAATGATTGATTGATATTATTTAATTATATTGATAATATTGATGATAGTGGGGTTGAGTTAAAGTTGAGTTAAAAAAAATGGTTGAGTTAAAAATGTTTGGATTTTTTTGACAAAATTTTGTATCCAAGCATGTTCTAAGTAGTTTAATGGGGGATTCCACTCTAAATAGATCCTGATCAATACAAAGGTTTTCAAGCCTACATTAATTCAAGTCATCTTATACTTGAGAAACAAACTCTTTTTTGATGAAGTCTAACAACAAGATGTATGGGCATTAATCTGTCATATTTTTCGAACAGAAATGTATACTTTTAGTATGAAATGACATGATTTTTTCCGTATTATTTTTTAAGAATTAATAATATTATCTATTAATGCTAGTTAAGAATTAATAATATTATTTTATCATTAATAATTAAAAAATAAATTCATCTATCAATGCAATTATATTTGGTATCGAATTTGATATGATACAGGTATATATCATTTGACAACGTTCATTTTACACGAGTGACATGAGGTCATATGTCATTTTAAATAAAACTATATTCAAATTACAAATTATATACATAACTAGTATATGTTTTTATTTACTAGTTCCATATCAATTATCATTGTATTGAACTATTATTTTTACTTGGTAAACAAAATTGGAGGCAGCATTAATATTTAGGTCCTATAATTTGGAAACAAATTTTGAAACTAAGATGTTATCGATCTTTGATGTGACAGTGCATACTAATTGGTAAACTCACTAAATAAACGTTTTGTAGTTGAAAAATATTTGAATGTTCAAACAAAATAATAAAGATGAGAGTCATAAATTCAATTGGACCATTTTTCCCAAGAGGATATATACTATGTATGTGGTTCAACCACGTACTTATACGTAAGTGCACAAAATAGAATCAGCCTATCTAGCTAGAATAGCGTTATGTACAAAGATTTGTGTTTTATACTCAAATTCGACAATTTTAAAAATTACTAACTATTATTGATGAACTTACTTTCAGACTTTCAGTAATCAGGAAAAGTTACGGAACTAATATATAAAGCTACAAACTAAAAGTCTCTCATCTGCCATGAGATCTTCACCCAAAGAGTTACATAAACACAAAAGTCGCTAAAATTTAGTAATAGTACTAGCCATGACCGATTAATTATTAATCCACAACTTACATTTATTATATTTAATTAAGAATTAACACAAATTAACCCGTGTTAATCATTAATTAATTAGCCTGGAATATTTGCTGAATCTTCTGGGCCACTAATTAATTAGCCTGGAATATATGCTGAATCTTCTGGGCCAATTCTTCTGCACTGAGTTGGCACTCAATCCCAACCTATCAAACAAATGAAATAAAAATTATTCAATAATATATGCAATATATGAACTAATTTGTTGCTAATGATTGCTCTAACCCTGTTTTATTTATTTTTAGGCAAATTTATGTAGAGAAAGATTGAAAGAGGAAAAAATACATATAATTACTACTAACTAGCTCTTGTGACTAAACTAAGATCTGTAGGAAACGGGGAAAACCACGTGAAGCACACCATAAGCAGAGAAAACCTAGATGAAGTCCAAGTAAGGTTCCATCGCAAAATCAATTGATAGAATGAGGAGTAGCCTATTAGACTTATAAATTAGGCCTATTTTTCCTATATAAATATTGATTTTTTTTTTTCTCATTTTTTTTATAGGATCTTTTAGTAAATCTTGAAATTAATTAATTAGGGTTCTGTTGTTTCAGTACCTAAAAACTACAAGCTAAATTAAATGTTGTTATCAGTTTCATTACCAAACATTACACTGTTATGAAATATGCATGCATAATAACAAATGGGAAAAAATGCAAAATACACTCAGCATCTTTGAACAAATGATAATTTTATCGAATAACGTTTGTAATTTCATAAAATGCGATCAATAATTAATTACTCACTAATTAATTGCAAAGAAATGCCCACCAATTTACCTATTTGGACACAATGTTCACCATTTGATTAGTTAATTATTAAGGAAGATTTTGAATACTAAAATTGTCATCTGACTAAGGTACGGGATGTAATTTCCAATTTCCCTAACAAAATTAAACAGGTTAAAAAACATCCAAAAAAGATCCTTAAAAAAACAAAAGGAGCAAAACATGACATGCATTATTTATTTATTTCACATTCTGACCTTTATAGTAAACGAATTCAGCATTTTCTCGTCAACCATGTTGATATTCACTTTCAGTATTTCAAGCCCGAGCTCCTCAAGAGTGGAAACTACCTTCACAACACGGCCCGGAGCCCGGCCCGAAACCGTCTTGAGCAGCAGGTTCGGGCCGCAGAATTTCACCTCAACCTCAGCCACAGCAGATTTCGAGCTGGCCACGAGCTCATTAACACTGTCATTAATAGAAGAAGTCGAGGAATTGCAAGGCGAAAGCTCGACCGGGCTCGAGAAGCCCGTGGGCTGCAGATTGTGCAGCCGGGCCTTATACGGGCTGCTTGGCTGAGGGGTCCTCGGGCTCAATGGGGGCTTCCTCGGGCTTATGACGGGCCTCGGGCTCAAGACGTCTACATAGGCTTTCCTTTGCTTTTTGGCCTCGAGAGATTGGTGAACTTGTTGCAACTCGTTTATGTAGTCGATTACACCGCCGATAATCGACGCTTGGTCGCCCTTGGAAAAACCAAGAGTGTTACGACATTTTAGGCCACAGGGAAAAAATTGGAGGTTCAGTTCTGCAATTGATATAAAATTGATAAATAGTCTCTGATTCGGTGATTTTACAAAAACATCCAAAAAAACCTGAAATTTGGTCTTTCTACCGGAAAAAGCTGGTCAATGTGACCAACTTGCTGAGTTGGATATGTTAGTCGGTTGCCACTTGTACAATGACATTGACCTGTTTTTCTAGATGGAAGGACCAAAATTCAATTTTTTTTTTTTTTTCNCGGCATCAAAGAACGAAGCACAGATAGATGCTCGTTCATTTGCTTCCTCCGATTTCTCTCGACCGTGATATGAGAAACTCTCGGCTGCCCTTCTTCCGCGTTCAAACCTAAAGGCGGGCCCACATTACTGAGCTTTTGTCTCTTTCGACCGGGCGAAGAAGAAGAAGAAGGAGCTAACTCGATTTCTGCCTCCAACTCCAAAAAACCGCTCAACGGCGAACTAATATTATAAACAGATTTTTGAAACTCGAAGCTCTCGTTGCCCTTCGTGGAGTTGTTGCAATCCGAACCGCTCTCAAGTGCTTCCAGAATGCTGAAAATATCGTCGTAAGATTCCTCGAATATTTCGGACAAGCCCTCGCCTTTATCCATATTTCCTTTTTTTTTTTTTTTCGAAAA
>BKCP01004872.1:435871-449375 GCA_008636005.1 Striga asiatica
AATAAAAAATAAATATATAATATATATTATAAATCATGATTAAAATATATTAAATAAAATTATTTTAAACAAAAACTCAAATAAAAAAATTAAAAACTTACTTTTATTTATATTTTAATTAGATATATTAAATACTTATACAAAAATAAAACTAAAAAAAACATTTATATATAATTTAAAAATATATTATTTTATTTATATATATTATTAAAAATATATTATTTTTAAATATTAAAAATATATTACTTTTAAAAATATATTATTGAAAAATATTAAAAATATATTAATTTATTTTTAAATATTATTAAAAATATATTATTTTAAAAAATAAAATTTGAATAAAAAAATTGAAAACATACTTTTATTTACTGTTTAATTAAAAAATAAAATATATTATTTTATTTTTATATATTATTAAAAATATATTATTTTTTATAATATTAGACAATATATTATTCTATTTTTAATATTATTAAACAATATATTATTCTATTTGTATATATTATTCAAAATATATTATTAAAAATATATTATTTTATTTTTATATATTATTAAAAAAGCATTTATATATAATTTATTAAAAGTATATTATTTTTTAAAAAAATCTTTTATTTATTTTATAATAAAAAATGATAATGTCATTCCATTCCAGTCATGTTCCTTCTGTATACCAAACGCATCAATGACAAAACATGTTTCATTTCATTCCCATAATCATTCCATTCTTCAATACATTCTATTCCTTCGAAATTTAATTCTATCATACCAATCATGCCATAAATAGTTTTATGAGACACGATTAAATGATCCGTCTCAATTCTAACCGGGCCCGACCCGACCTGACCCAACCCAACTTTCTCGGATTTTGAGGTAAAACAAATTCCATATCAACCAAAATTAACTAATCTTTCCGAATTCCCACCCTAGATTAGGAACATAGGTGGGACAAAAATTGGGTAAAATACATGGCGCCCCTTTGTATTTAACGAAATGTACGCGTTTTTGCCATGTATTTTGAAAAATGCATCAGACCCCTTTATATTTAAGTAATTGATGCACGGTTCCTCCATTCCGTCCAACTTAACAGCGCGTGTAAGGCACCTTCTCCAGCTACGAGAATTGTTCAATTTTTTTATTTTGCAGAATTATTAATTTACATTTATACCCTCCTGAATTTTATTGCAAAAGCTATAGAACTCAGGTCTCAAGGGTAGAAAACGCCGAACACAACCACTGGACTACACTAATGGTTGTGTAACCTAATGAACATAAATATATTTATAATATGATACCGAAATGAATTAAATAAAATAAAAATAGAGTAAATAAAATAAAATAAAGTATAATAGGTAAATTTAATATAAATTTTAAATAAATAATAATAATAATAATAATTATAATAATAATAATAACTTGCAATAAATTAAATTAATATAAAAATAATGAAAAAAATTAAATTAAAAAAAATTTAAATAAAATTTGATATAGTAGCATGATTAAAATTATATAAATTAATATTTTTAATTATTAAAATCAATTAATTATATAAATTTAAATGAAAAATAATAAAAAATAAATTAAGAAATAAGTAACATTAAAATAGACTAATTTAAATAAAATAAAAATAATAATTATATGAGATAATAAAGTGTAAAAATGATAAATTAAATAAATAATAAACCAAATAAGTTATTATGAAATAATAAATTAAAATTAATAAAACTCTTAAATTAGTATAATAAAATAAAAATGTATCATTTATCATTTAATTTTACTACGATTACTATTACATACAATATGAAAAAAATTAAATAAATTATAATTTTTTAGTAAATGATTTTAATTGTAAATAAATAATTTTAATTTCTAAATTTTATTTGGTAAAATTTATTTTATTTTATTCCATTGTCTTTAAGTTAAACAAAATAAATAAAGTTTGTTAACTAAAGTAAAATAAAATGAATAATGCAACTAATAATATAGAATAATATAAATTAAAATGAATAATAAAATATAAAAAATATAAAACTAATATAAGATAAATACAATAAATATTATTATTTTAACTGTAATTTTTTATGTTTATTTATAATTTATTCTAAATATTTTGTTTTCTCTATATATAATAAGTTATTTTAATTATTTTTTTCATTTAATTTTATATAATTCATTTTATTATTATTTAATTTATCATAATTTTATATTTTAATAATATAATTTAATATAATTTACATTATCATTTAAATTTAATTTCATTTATCAATAGTAATGTCCATGTATATTAAACATTCTTAGGGTTAACACTAAACCTTGAGTTGTGTGGTGGTTGCATTGCTCTCTATGCTCATTTGAGGTCCCATGTTCGAATCCAGGGAGAAACAGAAAGAAGAGAGCGTTTGCATCGACCCTTAAATATAAAAGGGTATGGTGCATCTATCATCATTATATAAAAAGAATAACTTTTTTACAAATTTAGAAACATTTTTTCCGCCAAAATCATTAAATATATCCTACATATAGTAATTGTTGAACAAATTTGAATAGGCAAAAAAATTGGCTCATTAATTGTGTAAAGATTTGTTTCTCTTTTTCCTGTTTTTTAGTTTATCAAAACCGTTGTTTGACAATAAATATTTTTTTTTCTTATTTTTAGTATAAATCTGCATGAGCTTATCTCTTCTGTTAGAAAATCTCATTGCATACGTCTCACGTGTTTAAAAAATCTCATCCCTTATCTATACAGATTTGAAAAAATAAAATAAAAATCAATTCATAATTACTACTAGAAATTTATAATCTTTAAAAAGAAAAAATAAAATAAAATAGAAACCAATTCATAATTACTATTATAAATCCATTATCTAATAATCTTTAAAAAGAAAAAATAAAATAAAATAGAAACCAATTCATAATTACTACTATAAATCCATTATCTAATTTAAGAAGTTAATTTCATCGGTCTAATTACTAATATTTTTACAAATATTATAAGATAACCATACAAAAAAATATAATAATAATTTTGAAATAGTGTGTAACCAAATTTTTTTTATTCTCTTATACAAAATAATTTTACATTGTTTGACCTCGAATCTTTAATTTATAATTATTATGTATTGTTTATCCTCCTCTTTAATTTATAATTATTTTTTTTCTTCCTCTTTTTAAATAGGATCAATAGTAGTTTCCACTTCCGCCATTGAGTGACTCAAACTCGAGGTCTATTCATAATATTGTTAATTTAATATTGTTCCAGTGCATCGCACGAGGTATACACTAGTTTTTTAAAACACAATATAGAAACTCGCACATTTAGCAAAATAAATACAGGGAGTTTAGTGCAATTTACCCGACAAAAATTGAACACAAAAGGGCAGGATGGTAAATTCAACTGACTAGCGGACCCCCAAAACTTGATTGCTTGATTATTGTTTTTCAGTCTTTTTTTACCCACATTCATTCATTATACGAAAACACACACAGTGAGAGTGTGTGTGTGTGAGAGATAAAGTCATGGGCCGTGGCCGCATTAAATGATTTTAATTAATTAATTAATTAATTAATTAAGAAAGAGGAATTGACTCGTTTTCCTGACGAGGCCGCCGCTATTGTATGAACCCGAGGAGGCCGCCGGCGGCGGGAGGGCGGGCCCCATCTCCTTCCCTAATTTTCATTGCTATGTAGGTTTTCAGATTTTGCATGTCCCATATTAATTGACTCTCTTGTCCCCAATCTTTATTACTACTATTGTCTAATGTCTTCCTAGCCAACGCTACTCCACTTGTAATTGTTTTATTTTTTTAATTTTTTTTTTTTACTCGAGACTCGATCGACTTGGAGTCGAAACCAATTCCAAATGGGTCATTTACATCGACCAATATGCAACCAGATCAAAGTTTCGGCCAACACTTATGAAGTTTTCAACATTTGACTATTCAAGTTAGAGTAAATGTGTAGGACTAAATGTTGAAAACTTCATAATCCGCCCAACATTCATAAACCTCAAAATAAGGCCAACGTTTATGAAAATTTCAACATTTGACTATTCAAAAACGTAATTTGTTAAACGAATCGAGCTTATGCTCAGCATGGCTCCTCATATTAAACGAGTTAGACAC
Organism: Striga asiatica; assembly: GCA_008636005.1. Classification (NCBI taxonomy): domain Eukaryota; kingdom Viridiplantae; phylum Streptophyta; class Magnoliopsida; order Lamiales; family Orobanchaceae; genus Striga; species Striga asiatica. The sequence continues at coordinate 439,990 of BKCP01004872.1, forward strand.
GAGCTTATTTGCGAACAACTAACTTTTAATTATTGTTTATGGATTTTAAATGAAACACACGAGATGAACCTTTTGGAATAGAGACTTTTCATATTCGCGAACAATTCCTCTAAGGCTTTAGATGAACTTGTTTGCGAACATATATATTCGACCCGAGCTTTCATGAGCTTAAACGACTCAAGCTCTAGCTGAACATTTATTGACTCGTTTATTAATCTAGCACGAGCTCGAACATTAGCTACTCAACTCGGCTCGGTTCGAATAACACCTCTAATCAAAAGTCCATCTTAATTTGTTGAAATCAACTAAAATTCAAATAAATTCATTTCAAATCTTTGGACATTTATTTTTAATATATTTGTAAAATTTGAAATGGAGTCATTTGTACCTGCATCATGCCTATTATAAATGCGCTAGTTAGTCATTATAACAACCAAATACACAGTAAATTTAAAAGCAGCAAATTCAAGTTTGACAGAGTATAGGCCCCTCGAAAGCAACATGATATCTTTATACAACGATAATATTTTTATTTATTTTTTCCTACTAGTTTCTTTTTGAATTTGCAGAAAGATATAGCATTCACACATAATAATTGCAAAATGGTGCAAACAGCTCTTTATTTTTGGCTGTTGTAGCATAATAATCTTGCAAGTACTGTCCCTTTCGTTTGTAAGAACACATTATGTGTTTTTATAAATTTTTCTTCATTTTCATTTTTTAACATCATTTGTTTCTTGATTTTTAAATTATTTTTGAGTGAGACAAAACGAGGACAGTGTTTGTTGATATGTATTAGTACAATTAAAGCCATGGACAAAAGTTACACAATTTGTGCATAGTAATAAAGATATTAAATACTAACATACGAAATTGTGAAGTTTTAATTTGTCTATTTTTATTGGACATGGTGACTGGTGAGAATTACAGTATTAGTACTGACATAATTCATTGGAATATATAATTCATGTTATTAATAAATAAATTAATAAAATCTGCACCCTTTCAATTTGCAAACATTTTTTTTGGATCATTTAAGCATTAATTTGAGCATTTTAAAACATCAGGTAACTGTTGGAAGAAAAGAAAAACGTTGTCACTGAGATTTGATTTCTTTTTCTTCAAATATTCAAAACTATACTTTTTTTTGTTTTAATATTGCGTATAGCTCAAACTTTTTGTTTCGTTATCTGTAATACTTTATACTGATTGATAGATGTCATATATAATATAGGCTTAATTGAAAAACAAAATCGATGGAGAACTTTTATTAAATCGAAAGTTATATACATAATACATATTAAATTGGCTATACGAAGCTCCGTACCAATTTCGGGCCATACACAAAAAGAATAAAATAAAAAATGGTCATCTGTTTATTTTTAAAAATTTGTTAAATTACAAAATATCAAAATATGTAAAAAAAAATAAAATCTAACCATAAATAAAGACAAAATGATCCGAATATTGTGATAATTAAAAATTAATTAATTAAAAATGTTAGTTATTAAAATAATTATTCCATCAACAAATTTAATTATCTAGGTTAATAATATGAGTGGAAAATCGTGATGGAGTGTTGTGTTTTGTTCTTCACTACCTTGCTTCTACGGCCATGATAAATCCAATTGGGCTTGTATATGGCTGTAGCTTTAATGTAAATTAACCCTGGCGTTTATTTTGGGCTTGGTCTTGGTCTTGGGCTTGATATTTGGGCTTGTTTTCTTAATCCTCCACCGTCCTTGGAGTATAATAACGAATTATTACGCAATACGCCTCATTCTTCAACGTCCCAATTAAGGCAAATTGGTCATTGAATTCCCACAAGCAGAAGTAGAATCTTCTCAACGGCTGCCGTCGCAGCTGCCTGCGCGTGCCTCCATTGTGAGTTCTATCGGTTCTCAATAGCCCCAATCTTACTCTCAATTTTCCTGAAAACAGATGTAACTGTTCACTTAGTCCAAAAATTCTCTCGTCAAATGTAAAATCTTGATTCCATTTTTTTTTTCTGAAACCCTAGCCTGCACTTCGACAAACCTGCTGTATTTGCATGTTTTTTTCCCCTCAAGTTCAGTATTTGGGCATTTCGATTTTGTTTGAGAAATTTAAAATTTCTGGCCCGACATGGCCTGCTTGCGCGTTTTGTTTGAATTAGGGTTTATGGTTTGGGAATAATGAAGGTCGACATGGGGGTGGCGGAAAGTGATTCCTTCGTGCTCGGCAAATCAAAGCGGAAGCAAGAATACGAGGGTTGTATCAGGTGTTTGGAACTGTACGACAAAATCACAAATGCCGACAACAAATGCTTACGATTGGAGTTAAACGTCTGGAAGAAGGATTCCTTGATCGACTCGCTGGAGAGTAAGCTTGGAAGCGTGGAACTCGAAAAACTAAAACTGGAGAACGAGGTTGTATTGTTGAAGCAGAGGAATGCAGAGCTTGAAAGCCGTGTTCGGAGTTTTAAGGAGGAAGATGAAAAGCTGGGGCTGTTGATGATCGAAAATAAGGTATTGGAGTGCGAGAAGAAGAAGGCTGAGGTTGATATCGGGACTTGGAAGTTGAAGTGTAAAGAATTGGATATGAAGTTATTGGAGGTGGAAAAGAGACTCTCTGTTGGTATGATGAGAACAGTTTCAAATTTTTTCTTGAAAAGTAGTTTTAGTGAAAAGGATTCTTTTTACTTTTGTTTATAAAATTGTTGACTTTTTTTTTTATGCAGGTACACCATTAACAGTGCAAAGTGAAAAGAACTCAGATGAGGATAAAGATGATCAAGGTATGTTTCTTATTATTGATTACCATTGGTACATTCATATTTTATAGATTCCTCTGTTATATTTTTCTTGATCGATAAATATAAATAAATGGACAATCATTTTGGGTGATGATATAAGCTTCCATGCCTTAACAGGCACCATTAACACTCCACATAAGCTGGATATGGATCATCTCGAAGGATTCAATAGAAACCGTGCATGTGGATTCGAGGCTCGAGTAAGAAATCGCCTGGATTTCGGACTCTCTGGTGAAGGGACCCCACGCAAGAATATTACCCCCACTACACCTGGAAATAAACCCCCTTTTGATGCCACCATCGAAATTAGTGACAGTGACGACAATGACGATCCTGATAACAAAAATGTTGAGAACTCGACAGGTGTCGGGTCGGGAGTTATTCTTGATAGCAATGATTGTGAGGAAGAAAATGCTTGCTACTTCACAAGGCCACCAATGGCAAAGAGGCGGAAAGTGAGGAAACGAGCTGCTTGTGTAGTTAACAGCGACACTGAAAACGATAGCGATGATGACAATATCCTAATCAGCACACTCATGAGCAAGAAATCATCCGCAAACGGTTGTAATGCTAAGAATGATTCATGTTTGAGCGGTGACCGCGAAAAATGTACTCCAAAACGACGCCTGAGAAGGGCTGGAGAAAGTGAGGAAAAGGATCTTTTGGGAAAGCGAAAGTCGAAATCTTTCTCGGGTGAGGAAGAAGAAGAAACAGACGAGTCGAGTGGTGAAGAAGGCGAAAGCCTTGGTGGATTTATCGTGAGAAGCTCGGACGAATCGGGAAGCGAGTCCAATGAAGGTCCAAACTCAGGTGATGATGGCTTGGAAAACGAGTCGGATGGTTGTGTCGGGGGATATGTTAAGGTGATGTCTGGGCTAAGAAGAGAGAGAAAGTGCAAGATGGATTGGGAATATGAAGCTGATATGCTTGCCGATTTGGGTAAATATCCGGAGCTTTGTATGAAGGCCGTATGTGCTATCTATCGTCGGCAAACGTCTGAGGAGCAGTTTCACCAGGCGACTCTGGTTCATAATGGACGAGGGTTCAGCCAAGTTCATGCACCCAGGTATCTTTTCCTTTGATTTATTTACTTTTGTGTTGTGAAATTGCAGTTGAATTATTTCGTTTTGCAGTTCTTTTCATCGATAATGTTTTTATGACCCTAACCAATCATTCGTATAATACTACTACCTTGCAGAGGGAGTGACCTGGCCAAGTTTCTCACGGATGGAGATCCTGACGGTGACGTGAATAAAACAGTGGACGAGCTCCAAAAATTTGACACGAGGGGTGTCGAGCAGTGTAGAAAATTAGCAATACACTACTCCAGGCAGTTGTTCGACATCTACAAGAGTCGGGAGGACCCGTTTTTCCATCCTTAGAATAATCTTCGGCTGGTTTTTGACTTATGCAAGCAACTAAGCTATTTTTCTGGTAAATTCTCATCAATGTATATTTCTTCTTCTGTTAGGACCTTTTCCTTGTTTATATGCAATGGTGACTTTATGTAAAGAGACGAATCTTTCTGCAGGTACAAATATTTTGTTTTATGTCATGTTTAAAGCAAAGAATTTAACCAATACCCTTTTCTCATTCAGTAAAACTTTATAAAACCCAAATTAATCATTAACAAAATAAATAAATAAAAAATAACTACCATGAATAAAATGAAGGGCTCTAAAAATATCCCTCATATGAACCATCAAAAGTTCCCAAAATAAACGAAGAACCACATGAACTTCAGAAGTTTCACCCCATCTACACTTATAAATAGGTGAGGGGCTCTAATAAGAGAAATCCATACTTAAAAAGAAAAAAACCATTGGAGTTTTTTAGGCAAATACGAAGTGGAAAGCAAGCTTCATCATTCTCTCTCTGCGGCCGGCCAGCTTCCACCGAGCCCCCAACTGCAGAGGGAGATTGAAGAAAACCGAAAAAACAAAAGAGCCAAAGAGAAAATGGAAATAATCGGACGGGCTTTGGTGGCTGTGGTGGTGATGGTGGTGGTTGCCGCCGTCTTCCCGTCGGTCTCTGCCGCTAACGTCGACTTGTTGGCGCCGGCGCCAGCGCCAGCCTTCTCAAGCGATGGTATGATGATGTTCATATAGAGAGACACACGCGTCGAGTCGTGGATAGGAATTGGAAAAATTGCAGTTTTGGTCCACTAACTTAGGGTGTTTCTCATTTTTATTTAGTAACTTGTTTGGGCCCGAAATTGGTCCAATAACTCTTTAATTTTGGCCAATATGGTCCAATTTTGATCCGAAACGCCAGAATCCGACAATTATTTGGTTTGAAATTTATCCAATAACTCTTAAATTTTAGAGTTATTGGACCAAATTGGCTGGAATTTAAGAATTACTGGACCAATTTCAATGGCCAATAGGGTTACTATACAAGAATGAGAAACACTCTAAATTAGTAGACTAAAACTGCAATTTTACTGTTTAAAAATTGTTTTGATACACCTAAGGCTATGTTCGGTAGAAAAATAAGCTAATTTATAACTTATTTGGTTAATTTTTACGATTCATGTATTGAAATAAGCTTTATTTGGTAGGACGAGCTTTTTGAAACAGCTCGAGCTTATCTCATAAGCTTATTTTGGTAGCTTTTCAACTAAGCTCGATAAAATTTTTATTTTAGCTAGCTTATCAGTTAATTTTACCAAACACTTTTATCATATGAGCTAGTTTTTTTAGTTATAAGTCATAAGCTATAAGCTATAAGCTCGAAAATCACTTATAAACTATAAGCTATCTCATAAACTATCAGCTAATTTTACAACACATAGCTATATGTTTATCATATTCAAACAAGTCTCAAATTCATTGATTAATATTTCAAATTATTTTTATTTATTAATTAGATTGAGTTGCTTAATTCTACATAATATTTTTATTTATTAATTAATTTTCTATCTCAATTATTAAATCACAACTCAACTGTGATCCAATTTATTACATATCTTTATTTATTAATCAATTTTGTGAATTGAACGGCGAAAAAGTTAATTCACTATTTTCGTGTTTTAATGAGTCAAGTCCGGACTCATTTCATCTCGAGCCTATACAATTTGACTGTAGCCTACAATAGGATTAATTCTTATAACAATTCTAATTATGATCCAATTTATCATATATCATCTGACTTTAATTATCCTAAATCTAATCGCTCGTTCTAATTAATTTGGTTTTCACACATTTTGCAGGGACAACAATTGACCAAGGAATAGCATACGCCCTAATGCTCTTGGCTTTGGTGCTCACATATATAATTCACTAGATTTAATTTTTAAATCTAATGAATTAATAGTAATACCATCATCATCCCAACAAAAATGCACATCAGAAATTGATCATCAAGAACATTAAAGAAAACAAAACAAGTGGAAGCAAGAACCAAGTTCAAGTGACCGATTTTTTGTGTGATGTTTTAGTACAGATGGTGTTAAATTTGGGGGTAAATATGCTCAATACTTTCTAAATTTCTATTTTTTTTAATGTAGGCTGTTTTTTACCAAGCTTTTTTGCTTTTTTTATTTTTCAACTTATTATGTCCCCTTTTTTGTAACGTTCTTTATTTCAAGTAGTGAGACTTTTGCTAATTTGTAGAATATTATTAGTGCTACATTTTGTTTTTGTACTCACTTTTACATTCTTTTCATCAACTATATGAAAAATAAAATAAAACTAAACTAGGAAACTAACTGAAACTTCTTAGGCCAAGATATTGGGCCAGGACATGAGCCCATCTATGGAAAAGTATAGTAGATGGTTCGTCATTTAACTTCGGCCTTTTTTCTGTTTGTGTTAGAGCCCAACAATGTTCACAGTCCGTTTCTTTTCTCCATTGATCTTCCCTCTCTTCTTTTTCAAGTTTTATGTGTCCCAAATATCAAATCAAATCAAATTGAAGAAAATGCCTCAATTGCAATATTGAAAAATTATAATCTTACCTCACTAGTGCATATAAAAAAAATAATTTTGCTATGCAGTTATAGAATTGCACGTTTTATAGAATGATATTTAATTATCTATAAATATATTGACATGTGTACTAAAATAAATATGCAGGAAATACGTGTGAATACAAATAATAATAATAATAAAAAAAATGTATCAATAGCCTAATACGGTATCACGGGGATATAAGTAAAAACACACAATTTGGAGATTTGGAGTGCACTGTTATAATATTAAATACATTAACTTATGGTGTGTAAGCACTTGTAAATTTCCTAACAATATTACAAGTCGTGATATATATGCAAAAGCAAAACTTTAAGATCAACGGTGAGTTTTATATTCAATCTTCTAATAGGAAAAAAAAAAATAAAAATAAAAAAATAAAAATAAAAAAAAATGATTTATTTAAGATGGCACGATGGAGTACATGCATGCAGATGCCATTAGTAAATTTGCAGTCAAAACTCAAAAGTCAAATATATCTGCCGCATTAATTACACAGTATAATAAAGAATCAAATGTGATTAATCACTTGCCTATTAATAACTTCACTTTAACCACCTTAGAGCATGTGATTTACTTTGAATAACAAACATAATCACATGATTATTACCAGGCTTAGTCTCTTTTCATGAACTCTAATAAAAACCACACTATTAATTTCAAAATATATCAAGTCTACTTATAATATATTGTGACCAACACATTTTTCGGGATTAAAGATATTAATATTGGACAACTAAAAGTTGGTTAGGTGAAAGAACTTGTTTAAATTTGTGTATTGTCCTATCTTTTCTAAAAACTAGACATCGTGTGATGTGGACATATATGTATTAAAGGAGACAAAAAAAGCCTATATTTTGGAGCTGCTTGTCCAAAATCTAGTGAAAATGAAACATGTCTAATTTGGAGTGAACTTGAAAATTTTGATTATACGTCCTGAAAACAAGCTCTACTAATTTCAGTTTTAATCATTTTAAAATAATGTAATAAAATTAATTTTGATATATCTACCTAGTACCTAGTTAGATCCTTTTATTAGACGTACTAATCTTCCAATAATGTTGAAACAGTAAAGTCCCAATTGGGTGATTACTAGTATTCATGTCGTTTCAATAATTTTGCTACTATCAATGAAGTAGTTTGTGTCTATATTGTTAGTTCCCATGATATTATTTCAAATAAATATTTTCATTTCAAGTAATTATTTCATAAATAATGCGATCCAGCGAATTCACTGGTTAGAAATTATTTAGAGAGATCAAGTGGTCATATTTTCTTTTAGAAAAATATACTTTTACTTAAAATATAATTTTTGAAATGAAAGCTCTTAAAAAAGTAAACCTGCTTGACAAACCTAGCCGTGACAAAAATATTCATAATATCATACACATGTACTTGACATACTTTAAATACAATATAAGAAATATAATATTTTTTATTATAAGTATGTATTTTAATTTGTTCAAAAGTATGAAGAGTCAGACATTTAAGTGTTAGATTATCTCATAAGAAAATTTGTATTTTTTAAGTATTGTATTAAATTTGAAAGTATGTACTATATATATATATATATATGCCTAATTCTAATGAAAAAAAAGTATAGAATTATTTTTAGTCTATCTTGAACTGCATATTTGATTATATTTTTCTTTTTTTCTCAAAACTATTCCTTTTCAATTTAATTATTTACCGCATGGAAGGTTGAAGGGCCGTTTATCATTGTAATAACTAAACAACCAAATTGAATAAAGATCATAGAGTTACAACTATAAAAGGAAAAGAAGAAAAAACAAAAGGAAGAAACAAAAATAAATTACCTAGGAACCCTAAACCAATTAATTGTGTTCTTGTTCCCAATAAATGTATTTCATCTACATTTTCAGTCCACTGACTTGATAAAGTAACACCATTGTACTATTTATTGGTGACCCATAACATGTGTGAGCAACATTTAGAGGTCGCCATATGGCAGTTCCGAACCGGTTTTGGGTCGGAACAGTTGATTCCGGGCTGTTGTTTTGAATGCCCTCAACCGACCGAGAAAATATATATCGGCCGAATCAATGAATTGGCAGTTTCTGGAAGGTTCCTGAACCGGCAATTTCTGGCCGGCCCAATTCATTAAATAATAAAAAATGAAAAAAAGGACAGAATAGTCGTTCCAGATTCGAAATCGGCCTGACGATTCAAAAAATTACAAATATGTGGCCCGGAACCAGCCTGATCAAACTATGGGATCGGTTCAAGGCCCGTTGACCATGAGCCGGTTCGACACGTGGTCATGTCTAACAACATTTGATTCTATACCATTAGATCAACATCTACATTGTGTTTGTTAATCCAACAGGTAAAAAATCGGTAACTGTATTTGTGACTACACTACAATTAGGTTGAAGATCTATTATTGCCGTCGGAATTTTCGATCTTATGGTAAACAGTAGTGCAATCATCAAATTTTTTACCGTTTGATCAACACAAATGTACATATATATACGAAAATATATGTAAATTTTTTTAAAAATAATTATGCAAGAAAAAAAAGCACAATCGCTAAATTTTCACCGTTTCAACATTACAAACATATTTATACGAACATGTATGGGTAAATTTTCGGAAAAAGT
>BKCP01004872.1:459595-483477 GCA_008636005.1 Striga asiatica
TAATAATAATAATAATAATAATAATAATAATAATAATCATAATAATAATAATAATAATATTTTTTAACTGGGGTCTGTGAGTAGATCTTGTGAGATTAAAAGCGTACATTCTTTTTGTCCATGGCCACTCGAGCAGGCGAGATGAGCGGTAGTCCATTTGACCAACCGGGCCAATACATTCATAGTTAGTGCAATTTAACTAATTTTAATAATATAATTCTTTTTGTTTATATGTATAAGATTTTTTTTTTTTTAAGAAAAATGAGAATATGAACTAAGATTTAAACCCTCTTTTTTTTCTCGCAAGGCTATGGGTAGTAAAAATTATGGACTTTGGTAAATAAGATAGAGAATTAAAATATATAGTGTCATATAATTTATTTACAAGGTATTAGAGGGAAGAGTTCAATAAATTTCATGTCGGCATTATTTACACATTTGTATCCAATTTGGATTTGCTTTGCAATGATGTAGTACGAAGTAAATGTTTTCGGCTTTGTAGATCAAAAGGGAAAGTGTTAATTACTTCGATTTTGCCTATATAATTGTGAATGATTTATGAGGCAATTAATAATCACCCTCTTTGAAAAAGTGGTTCTTTAAATTTGTTCATTAATTTAGCTATACTTTATTAGATTAACGAGCCGAGGTTTCGCGGAGGCGGAGGTTTTTGATTAGGGAGGTTTCACGCCTCCTCTTTTGCCAGCTTGGTTTCAACTTCAACGGGGGTTGAATTGAATTCTCTTTGTTCAAGAGCCGGAACGAGGGGTTATCTTGATTCATTAGAAATTGGACGGGTAAGAAAATTTCTTGCCTGGGGTATTCATTTGAACTCCAGATGTAAAACCAACTCAGATTCTTATCTATGCTAATACTTTTGTCACTCGAGGAAGGCGTGTAGCTATATGGTTCTTGGGGTTGTTCCTTTCGAATAAACGCCTCCTAAGAGAAAGACCTCTTATGGCTCTTCCTTGGTCCGGAGCTCTTTTTCGTTTCGTGGTTCGGCAAGCCGTGGTTACCGTTACCCAACTTAGTTCAATTGCTAAGCATTTATAAATCTAGGTAATTGATCTCAAACACACAAATGATGTTATTTGATTGCAAGCATCAATCTATAATCTATAATAGAGATGGAATAACAATTTTCATTTATGTGACATTCTTTTATCATTTTTCATTTTTTTTTTTTGGATTATTTGAATAATAAAAACGAGACAGAAAGATGACAATAAATTGGTCATGTACTCAATATATTCAACATGGTCCAATATAACAGTAACTTGCATTTCACTCCATCAAGGGATAATTAATATATGTGTGACATATTTTTGTTATCATGATTAATTGCACCCTTGAACTTAATTAATTATGCCCACCCTAAATTAAAATTTAATTGCTTGCGTAATGCAGTAACACTAATATTTTTTTTTTTGGTAGTACAAATAAATAGATTGTGATGCCAATCTGAACTAACCATCACGCTCACACGTCCCATATTGTGAATAAAAAAAAGTCAAAGAGGCCACAGTCAAAATGATTATGTTTGCGAGTCCTCTACTTTTGGCCCAAAGTCGGTTAGATTAACTGTAGTTTTGAAAGGCGTTGACCATTTCCATAACTCGGGTCGGGTTGTCAGTTTTTTTTACTACTAATCATAATTTGATTGTTTGGATTTATATCAGACTAGTAGTGGCTTGTGTGATGCACGGGATAACATATTTAAGTAGAATGTTTAACATCTTAAATACTAAAAATTAAAAAGAGTGTTGATACGTAGAACAATAATACATAGCTTGCCAACAATCTCAAAAACTATATTGAAAACAAACTTATATATAATATTTTTTGTTTGATTTGTTGGTGAACCATCGTTATAAAAAACTAATGGTAGTGTATTCGTTTGGGATTTCGAGTTACATTTTGAGATTTTTTAAAATTTTCAGATTTTGGAGGAACCTGTGAAATCTTAAATCTAGAGATGGAATTTCGTATATATTTTTTTCCTTATAAATCCCAAGAAATCTTAAAAAGTATTAACAAATCTTAGTCTCAAATAAGTTAAATAAATCAGGATTTTGTATGACTTTTGAAAGTCCTAACTGAATATCTCAAGACTTTTAAAAGTCTTAAAAAGTCTAAAGTAAATACACCAGGATTTCTGAAGTCTTTAAAAGTCGTTAGAAATTCTAAATAGATATATTTCCCTAGTATTTTCAACTCATTTCGGTTGGTGACACGTGATACTGCAACGTACAGTTAGGGAGGTTGTCCATAACTAAACACCAGCTTCTTCAGGAATAAACCAACATGCGATGAGATTTTCAAAATTTTATTTATGTGATGCGATTTATTCTTAAAATTCAATATATTTATCTCAAAAATGATATTTAGGTCATAAATTGTTGATAAGGTTTGCTTATAAAAAAAATATTAAAGAAAACATCTTATACAATTTTTAATGCTTCCAAATAAATATTGATACCTATTAATATGATCATTTAAGTTTTAAATTAACATGTACATTATTTTTGCATCAAATTTAATATTAATTTCTTTAACGTTGAGTTATTTTTATGAAATTCAAGATAGTTTATTTTGATGGTGGAATCGGCTCAAATTAATATATGTGTTGATAAGGTTTGTTTACAAACTATTTTAAAGAAACCAATCTTATACAACTTCTACATTTTTACTTTAACAGATACACGTCCATATGGAGAAAAAAAGTTAACAAATCATTGTAAAATTAGTAGAGCACAAATCTTTTCTAAATAGCTGCAAAATTCTATCGAGAAAAAAAGTTCACAAATCTTTGCAAAATTAGAGCACAAATCTTTTTTAAATAGCTGTGAAATTCTAGTACGTAAAATACTCGATAAAAAAAAGTTCACAAATCTTTGCAAAATTAGAGCACAAATCTTTTTTAAATAGCTGCAAAATTCTAGTACGTAAAATATGGAATGTTGTTGATTCCAAATAAAATACAAAAGTATTTTCAAAATAATTAATGGATTTTAAAAAATCCACGAATATTTGTAAATTTGGAACACGAATCTTTTTAAAATTGATCGACAGATTCAATATGTAAAATAGGGATGGATCTTTTAAAATTGATCTAAACATTAAAAGATGGATGTTATTTGGTTCTTTGTTAACCAAAATAAAATACAAAAATATTTTTGAAATAATTAAAATAGTGTTTTGAAGTCGGCTTGGAAAAAGAAAAAGGTGAATGGATATTTGAACAAAATAGAGCACGTTCCTTTAAAAAAAAAACTCTAAATATCTCATATAAAAAATATGAAATATTGTTGGGTACATATTAAACAAAACAAATCTACTAAACATATCTCATTAACTGTTTTTAAAATAATGAAAGAGGCTTTAGTAAATCGGTTTGCAAAAAATATGGACATGTTTTTCTTAAATGGCAAGTCAACAAATTTGACCCAAAAATTAAATTTTCCACAAATGAATTTTCCAACAACCTTTTTTTATATATATAGATTCAAAAATTTTATTATGTAAGCTTTTTAGTATATGTTTCGAGTTAGACAGTTTGTTTGGCTGTTGATTAGAGTTGGATTTATATAAGATTCAAAATTTTTATCGTGTAAGTTTTCTGATTATATGTTTTTAGTTTATAATTTATTTGACTACGGATCAGAGTTGAATAGCTGAATTTTTATAAGATTTGAAAATTCCATCTTGTAAGCTTTTGGAAGATACAATTCCACATTAAAAAAAAGAAGAGAGAGAGAGAAAAATAGATATTTGGTTCATAAAAAAAAAATTAATTTTAATGGACACGTGATACATATCTTTTTCATCCATAGAATATCGAAGAATTAATTATCAAAGTTTGATAAATTGGACCCGATTTTGCTTGTTTTATTACTGGCTTCAAATGTTCTAAATCAGCTTTAGAATTCGATTTAAAATTCGAGTTATAAACTTTTTATGTTATTTAGGATTTTAAATTTCGTAGGAAAAATGCCAATTTTATATACAACGAAAGACTACTTGTCAACCTTAAATTTTTATGGACAGGATTAAAAAAAACAATCCATACATGCATATACATCAAGATCCTATTAATTACCTCAATTGGATTAATATACTCAAATATTATATTTGGATCATCAAATTCACAATAATGAAAAAAAAAAGTGTGAAAACCAAAATTGGTATTGACAACGTAGTATAGAGAGAACTTTTTCCTGCAAATTTGTTGAGTGGTGGGTTCCATTATTTAGTATATATAGAGCCACTACAAATAATTGCTACATTAGCAGCAAACATTTAGCGACTGTTTTCAATAACTGCTGGTAAATGAATATATAGCAGCAGTTTCCTAGACCGCCACAAACATATGTCAGAAATTAATATATATATAAAAATATTTATTTAAATGACACCTGGTATTGTTTTTACCCGTTACTCGTTTATGTAAGTTTAATTAATTAAATAAATATAACAACTGAAATTATTAAAAAGAAAAGAAAAAGCTTCCATGAAAAATTATCTTCTCTACCACTAAGCACAAACATGAGAAACAACACTTCTCTAAAAAATCCCTCCTCAAAATTCGATCATCCCTCTCGCAGAAATCTCGACCGACCATCCCTCTCGCAGATTAGAAATTTCGACATCGCTCGAGCTCAAGTAAAAGGAAGGACCTCAATTGCATTTTCCAAACCCTAGAGTGCTCGAAGCCAGAAACGAAAGAAGATACGAAAGCTCAAGCTCGAAGGTACCTTGTGAAAGAAATGAAGGGCTTCAACTGAAAATTCACCATCGCTCGAAGCTCAAGTTCAATTGCTCGAACTATGTAGTCCGGTAAACCTAGATTTAGGATGTTTTAGGTGTTTTTATGTATTCTTCTTGGTTCATTCTTAGATTTATGAATATTTTAATATTTTTCTTCTGTTTTTATTTTCTATTCGAAGAATTGTTATCAATCATATATCTTAGTTCTGTTTTCTAATGCCTGATTTATATGTTGGTTTTTCCATATTTATGATTTTTTCCTGTTCTCTCCATGGTGTAAGCATTCAAATTCAAATAACGAGAGTTTTGACTTAGTATTAGGCATTAGATATTTAGGAAATATGTTAGTTCATGAGTTTTCATTCCCTGCAATCATGAGAATAGTGCCTTTTTCTCTGATTTTTGGGAATTTTACTGTGTTGCTAGCTGCGGTTGTTAGTGTTTTTTCGGTACATGTTCATGTGTGTTTTGGTGAAAGCATATGTTGTTGTGTTATTACGGAAGTTGGTGATGGTTCTGGGGAAACAAAGAACAAAAATAAATGAGAGTAAAGTGTCAAATATTGTTATTAGAATATGTATTTGGATTTAGAATATATGTACTCACAGCATGATTTTGATTTAAAGTATACCTACAAATAAGGAATTTGATTTGTATAATTATTTTGCATTACACATTTTTTTTTTGTTATACTGGACTTTTTACCATTAATAGTTCTTGTTTTTAAGGCCTCTCCAAGGGTGGCTGGGGTATAAGAGTTTATTGGTTTGATTTGTCATCAGCTGAAGTTTGTATTTCTTTTGGACATTTGAACTTTGTCTTGGATCATTGTAGTGAAAGATTGTCATCTTCTTTGGAAGGTTCTTTGCAATGTCTGCTACAAACTTGGTATATGTGTACATTTGTATTCATTTTTTTATATGTGTACAAACTACAGTTGACTGAAGGTTTTAGACTTTGAGTGTTCTAACTTCAGTTGGTTTAATCCTTTTCGATTTTGAAGCATAACGATTGAAATCTAGAAGAGGATTCCAAGGCTCTGCAACTGTTGAAGGTTTCTTGATCTCTCTTTCTGTCAATAGTATACAAAATCTAGCTAGTGTTACGTGTAAATTCCTGTGCCATACTGATTCTTAAATTTGATTGAGAACATCACTTGTGATGCATATCTATTGAGGGATATACTTATGATGTTATCCTTTTATTACATATTCCTATCAAATAATTCAACTTCTTTTGAGTGAGGCAATTTACAATAAATGCCACTTACGATGCTTGGGATATTATTTGATAACTGTTGCTCGCAATGAAAGTTGGATGGCATATAAGTTATAATACTACGATCGGTGCAAGTCACAACAACTAGCATTAATCATGTTTCCTGGAGAAAAGTGTCAGACCAATATAAAAATGATATATTCAACTATGAATAATCAATGATGATAAGTATAGCATTAATTATTTGAAATATATTCTTTAAAAATGTGAAGTTTCCAATATGAATAATCATGTTTTCTGTCTTATCTTGAAGCCAAAATTTCACTTGAAAATGTCGAAAGTGTCAAAAAATTCCACATACTAATGGATCTAAAAGTTTTGCTAGGAGGAGAGCTGAAATGGTATTGTGATTATTTTCTTTTAGTTGATTACTTAATGTCTATTTTCTTATAAACGCAATGTACTAACACGTAATATAATTACCATTTCAGGAAAATGAACTCGGGCTTGATACACACAAAAGACAAGACGGGGTGTTTTTTTATGATGAAGCTCAAAATAAATATGTGAGTTAATAAATTCTTCTCTTCCTCCCCCTAATAATTAAGTCAAGGTTAATACTCGATATTTTTCTAGGAAGCACTTTGATTTTTGGTATCACGATAAACCTCAGTGCACACAACTATTTGCCCGTCTTTTGTGCCGCCAAGTATCTCGAGATGACTGCAGCAGCCGAAAAGGGAAACTTTGTGGCAAAATTGGAAACTTTTGGTTTAAGTAATACACATATATGTTTTGCCCGTCTTTTGTTTTGTTTTGCCAGTCTTTTGTGCCGCCAAGTAATAAACATATACACTTTATGGTTAAAGTGTATATGTTTATTACTTTTGTTGTTTATAATAAAGTCATCAAAATGTTTAGAGTTGTAATTTTTGTTTTAAGTAATGAGGTATAACTAAAATCTACATTTTTATTTCAAATGCAGGGACCTTCAGATGAAAGAAACACTCATCCACTTTCATCGGAGAATAAAAGAAGAGATCCATCCTATAGTCGTGATGTAATTTAGGGTTCTTACTCGTCTCCTTTTGGACTCTAATTGGGGCTTTTGTTTTGGGCTAATGTACGTGAATTTTATTAACTAGGGTGGTCAACTTCTAAAATTGGACAAATTTGTGTTGGCTTTTCATGTAGATTGTTCTACATGTTGGATGAGATAACTGGTTAAGTAATTCATGATATTTTGTTGGTCAAGTGAGTTATAATCTTATATTTATAATAAATTGGATGATGGAATAAGCAGGAATTATAAATGCTACAAAAAATGTTACAGTTTTTGTATTTTAATTGGTGATAAATGTTAGTGACGGTTTTGAGAACTGCCACGAAAAAAAAAACATATATATTGATTGCGACGATTAAAAACTGTCGCTACATTTATAATTAGATGCGGTTATGAACTGTCGCTAACTAATGTTGCAAAAATGCATTCATTGTAGTGCAAATACATAGCGTCACTTTTTCCAACGGTTTTTTGAAACCGCTATTAAATTACTTGCGACATTAGTATAGGTGGCGGTTTAATAAGTGCTGGTAAATGTACTGGTAGCGGTTAAAAACCGTCACTAAATTTAAAATAAAGTGTCGCTAAAATTAATAATTTTTGTAGTGAGCTTTGAAATCAATATTTTGTCAACATGAGCCATGAGTTGTAAAGAGCTTGGCCATATAATCGTACACATAAGATCAGATTTTCTCGTTGAATAGCATGCGTATAAAATTACAAAATTATTTTTGAGTATTGGCTTCAATTAGTTTGTTGTTGAAGTCGAGCCAAGTCGAGTGGGTTATGTTCGAAATTTCATTTTATAAATAAGTCAAATGTTCATCTCAAATTCGGTTCATTTGCTCATAAAAATTCGACACAACTTGTTTTATAAACTTAAAAACTTAAAGAGTTGTTGTGCGTACATAAAATCATTGTTATTCGTAAAATAGTTCTGTTCAATTGTTTCAATTTAAAACTCTAAAAATTATTAAAGCTCGACTCATTTTGAGTTATGAATGAACAAAGATCATGCTTGCATAAGTTGAACCGAGATATGTTCATAAGTTGAACCGAGATATATTCACAAGAGCTCAGTTCGAATAACATCTCCTGCTTCATTGACTGTACTTTATATGAAAATAAAGCATAGAGGCTTAAATAACAAGAATAAGAAAATTTAAATGAAGAACATATTATCATTCTTTAAGATTTTCTGACACAAACAAGTGGCCGTGAATAATAGCTGTAACGTTTGCATAGAACAAAACATCATGTGACTACTAATACATATCTTCTGATTAGTATAGGGTAATAAGTAATAACAACAAAATTAACAAATGTAGCTTCAAAAGTACAGTTTTTTCACACTTTTGATGAAGTAGGTGAAAAGTTTGCCATATATTAATAAATAAGTACTTTTGGATAGCATAATTAATCCAGTTCGATAGATAGCTACTTCTTATCTGAGATATCATTTTGTTGGATTGCACATTTNCATATGGCTTCATGAGTAATATTTTGAAAGCCTTTTGAATTCATAGAAAAACTTAAATGCCAACAAGATCCAAGTCCAGCAGTAAACTACTCAACTCAATAAACAAGCTCAATCTCAACTTATTTTGATAAATTAACTAACCAAACACAAGTAACAAATTGAGTTAAGGTAATAATTCAAGAAATTACATAAAATTCCTCATTTCTCGAGCTTTCACGAACCAAACCGTCAGCTCATTTACTAAACCAGCTCGAGTTCGGTTCGTTTCTCACCCGAACTCTAGTCATAACAAGCCGACTCCAACCCACGAAGGACTCGATTCGTCTAACAACGCTAAAGCCCGAAATTTATAAAAATAAAAAATAAAGCATGAAAGTTTAAGCAACGTGATATTATATTTTTATGAAGAACAGGGCCGTGCAGAGGAAATGTTAGCCCTACATTCATAAGTGAGTTATTACTATAATTTAACTCAAATTTTTAACTTTAAAAATTGTGAACAATATTGGTCCACCAAAAATCAATTGAGTTATTGGTATTATGTTTACCAACCTAGATTGTCTTACTTTTCTAACTTTTATACTACCATTCAACTTAATTAGAGATAATAGTGATACATATACATACAATTAATTAACCCGGTTCGGGATCTTCATTTTAGGTAAATCTTGATTCGGGTTTATTTGGATAGTTTGAATTATTAATTCAACTCGTAGACTTACGATCAGAAGGGCAGACAGGCCTTCTGGCACCAATTATAGGTTGTACTGTACAGTACAGTTGTTAGACATAAATAACCAATTAACCATTCACCATAAATTTTAAAATTTATGTATTTTTATTTAAGAAAATATGTAAGGTCGACTTCATAACTCTGAGGCTGACTTAAATCGCAACAAAATTTGCGGTTATAGATAGACAAGCTTGGCATCGATCGATGTTGATGTATGTGATTTTTATTTTCTATGTTTTATTTATTTATTTATTTTGGACCACTTTGATGTTTGTTACATACTTACATTTGAAATGCCTTAGAACAATATAAGATGAGGAAATTCTTCTTTTCTAAAATGAAAAGGAGCTTCTTTTGCAAGGTACAACAGTTACAGGTATACAAATAAAGACAATTTCACAAAAATCATTATATCCTTTTCCAAAAGTTGCTGCCTAAATCTCTATGTATCAAAATTGTATTCCACCAAAATTTTCTTCTGGATGTGGGACGTGGCTAATTAATAGCCTAGCAATGCAATGAGTACAAGTCCCCCACTTCATGTGTAATCAACTTTTATCTTACTTTTTTTTTTTAACTAGTAATCAGTGATATCTTAGATTTCTATCAAGTATCTAATTTCATCATTATATTTCATGGCCTCATTTACTTCGTTTGATAGGATTAACCAAAGTAATTCAATTAACTTTATACATCAACAAGTTGTCCAACTTTTACTTCACGGGATGAAATTTTGTGAAAAAAAAAATCAAACATTTACTATGTTGGACTAAATGAGATGATAAAACTGTTAAATGTCAAATTTACCTTTGTGAATTTGAGTGTCATATTATTATTATTATTATTATTATTATTATCATTATTATTATTATTATTATTAGGTATATAATTGTAAATTTAGGGACCTTGAGGGGTATTATTGTCTTTTCATAGGACATGTACGTCATGTGGGATCAATTCCATCCTAATCCATTAAGTAAACACAAGTTTAGGTGTGACAATTTTATTATCTAGTCCCATCCCGCAAAGTAAATGAGGCCCAGTAATGCAGTTTATTTTACGGTTGGAACTAACTAATTTACATGTTCTATATATGTGCCACAATTTTTTATGTGCATGGCTAATTCTTTTCAACAAATAAGGCCTAATTTGACATGAACCGATTGTGGATAGCATATAACTGATTGAATTAGCTGATAGTACATAGTTGATTAAATTTGCAGCTATAACTAGCAGATTTGATTAACCAAATATTATGCAGATGCGTTTGATAAATAATTAGTTGTTTGATATGTGAATATGACTAATATTACAATCTATTATCTCAAAATGTTCTATAGTTTTTTTTTTTCTTTTTTATAAACTATATTTTTGGATTAGAATCTATTTTATATTAACCGCTACCTACCAAAAATTGTTAGAGGCTACAAGTGGTTTAATCTCTAATTTACACACAAACCTTTAGTTTGATCTTAAACCAAGCAAAACCTTTAGAAAATAGGGGCAACTACAAAAGCAAATTAACCAAAAATGTTTTTGCAATTTGAAATACAAAACTAATGTTTGTGAGATAATAATTTTACTAATAAATGTGAAAAGAAAACTCTTTTTAAAAAAAATAAAAATAAAGCGGAAGACCCATTTTTTATGCAGAAAAAAGAATAAATGTAGCTAAAAATTGAAAATAGACACGCAAAAAAAAAGGGGAGAAAGAAAAAATTCTGGAGCTTAGATTTAGCCTTCAAGCCAGACTGGCTATTGCAAAAAGTGCTGAGAGCAAGTGCACTGTTGGGTAGACAATAAGATTGTGTAAAATCATCATGTAATCATTTGTTTCTACTAAGTTGTTTGATGGTTCTATATTAATTATTTTTTATTTAATTTATATCATATAGTATCTATATCTATATATATAAAGAGGTTGTTGAAAAAATACATTAATAGAAAGTTTGACCAAATAAATATAATGTTTGACTTACTATTAATGGAAAGTTTGAAAAAACACATGTGAATCTTTAGTAACAAAATATGAATCTTATTTTTTTGGTAACTAATTTGGAGATTCTTATGACAAAATTTGAATCCCATTTTTTTCGTATCATATTTTATTTTGTTTTTACCAAAATTTAAATTATATATTTTTTGGTAACAAATTTGGAGATTCTTATGCGAAAAATGTGTCATTTATTTATGAAAATAATTCTAAATACAAATTAACTTAAACACCATACAAATTGGATACAAATTTAGGAAACAAATAGTTGTATAATTCTTAACCAATTCTTCCAATCTTATTGAATAATTTTTTATTTAAAAAAAATGTGTAAATTAGATAAAACCACGTGCAATTTTATTTTAGAATCAAACCGATATTTAGACAAGATGTACATTCAAAATTGTGTCCACATTTTTTGGTAACAAATGCGGTTCATCTTTGATATTTAAAGTCACCTTATCCAATTATTTAAGAAAAATTGTGTGCAACTTTTCAAAATTTAAATGCATCGATTTTTTTTTATTCTTATGTTTTTTCTTAACCATGTTTTACCGAGATTTTGGTAAATTCATATTATTTTTATTTTTGGTTAAGTTCATATCATTTTCTTTAGGAAAGAGACAGTTGCATAAACATTAACAAACTGTTTCAATTCAATTTGTTTGGTAAAAAATTCGGTGTAGTGTTAGGAAAATTCAGTTGTATTTTTAGGAAAAATTGATGATTTTTTTATTTTGTTTAAAAAAATATTCGGATCAATTTGTTTGATAAAAAAATCAGTTTATTGGTAGGAAAATCGATTTTATTTTCAGGAGTAATTAATGATTCTTTTGATTTTCTTAATTGAAATTTAGAATTAGATTTAAAATAAATAATGGATGAAAATCGCTAAAAATTTCTACTTTTTTTCTACTATAATTAGTTTAAGTAATAAGATCCTTTAATTTTTTTAAAATTTGTTAACTAATAACTAATAATATACAATTTTAGATAAAATTCATCTATGTAGTATTTTGTGTGCCAATGAATCAAACCAATAATGTTATACATAAGGAAGTGTTTAATAACATATAAATTTTAATTTTCATGATATTTTTAGTGTCATGAGACAATTTAAATAAAAAATACATTTTAAAAAATAAATAGATAGTAAATGCTCCGTACTAGTAGTATAGTATATAGTATAAATATGTGTGTAAAGGACTCTTTTTAATGCTATATAGTATCTATCAGTCATGACGAGGCCCTTGGTCACGTGAGATGTTATCACCAATTTCTTTTTATTGAAATCATAAATGTAACCAGGGGCGAAACCACATAGAGGTAAGGAGTGGCCTCGGCCCTCCCATAATTTTTTTTTTTTAATAGGTATAGGGGCCGAGGTCGCCGGCCGGAGGCGGCGCCCTTCCACTGACTCTGTTCAATTTTTCAAAGCGTGACACTGCAGTTTTGTTCGAAAACTGCCAGAGAATTTGCGAGCAGCAAACGGAGGACGGGAATGGTGGTAGCGACAGCCTTTTGCCGTGAGTTCACTTATAGCAGCAGTGACAACTGTCGGCCGATGTTCACAGCTTCCTCTCGAGAGTATATGAACCCGACAGTTCACTCCGACGGGCTTTTTCCGGCGAGAAAAATGGCAGCAAGGTCATTTAAGCATCATTTTCATGTCCCGACTTCGAGAACCCGTCGGCCCTCGTTAGGCGCACCAAAATTTAATGGGAGTGCTTTCTAGAAAGTACGAGAAGAGTAGAAGCCGTTCGTGGTGTTTATTTTGCAATTCGAGGTCCCGAGCATTTATTTTGAGAAGCTCGAGTTGGAGTGCACAAATTAGAAAAATAAATAAAAAGCCGTTTACGTCCGCTCCGCAAGGTCGCGTGAGATTTCGGTTTGCTGAAAAATGAGTTGGGACGTGCAGACCTTATTGGCACGATGCCATTCGAGCCATTTATTGAGTGTTTCGGAGCTCCGAGCATTTGTTTAGGAGAACCTGAAGTTGATGTATAAATATTAAAAATAAGCGAATTGTCGAGGACGAGTTCGATCGTTCGAGGCTTCATTTTTCTCGATTCTTTTAGTTTCTCGTCTATTCGAGAGGAGGTATAAATCTGGACTATCCTTTTTAATTAATTTCGAGCATAGTTTGAAGGTAAAAATCGGTCATCCCTTTATTCGGATTCTAGTTTCGCCACTGAATGTAACGCATAAGTAATTAATGTTATATAAATTTAAGAAAAATGGAATGTATGCACTTTTTTGTTTAATTGTTGATTGAAGAGAGAAAAATGTATTAATTGAAGAGATAAATCATGTTTAGAGAGTACGAATTCATAATTTGTAACACTAAATTTAGATATTCAGAGTACGAATTCATAATTTGTAACACTAAATTTAGATATTCATCATACTTTTTAAATATATATACATAAACAATATAAACAAACGTAAGATAATTCTCCGTATAAATATATATTTTTGTTCAATAAATATGATAGTCGATCCATCTAACTGGTAGGCTGTTTCCACAATATTTGTGTATAAGTCAAAACATGAATTTTAGAAAAGAGAATTATAGCATGTATATATGTAGTCATGAGAAAAAGCTCATCTGAAAAGGGAATGAATTAACTGGATGCAGACTTGTGTCTAATTGGCCTAATAATATGATTTTGACTCAAGTCATGAAACGTGATACATAGTGTGATTTGGCACAGGCTAAATACATAGTCAATGAGTCTGATTTTTGGTCCTAATTAATAATGTCAAATATATTTTTTTTTTTAAAGTAATGAATAAAAATTGCATCAGCATTCAACTTTCTTTATTTTCCTGCCTTTATTCAATTTTCATTTATTTATTTAATTACAGTGAAATATATCAATTTTAAAATTGCACCTCGAGACCACACCTACATGCATGGGCGGTTATAATTTTCTTATGTATGCACTTTAATAAGACCGCTACATGCATGGTAATAGTATAATACCATATTCCATAAATACAATGCATTAATATAGTAAAGTGAAAGGAATTATNATTGTTATGACTGGACTGCAAACTAATCGAGCAGCTCGATCGCGTGCACTCGAGTCAACACTCGATTCAAGGTTGAGTTCGACTGAGTAAGATCACTCCAAATTCGAATTCAAGCTCGAGCTCGAGCCTAGAGTTTGTACGTTCGGGTGCTCGAAATGCCGCTCGAAGTTACATAAAATTACCAGAATGCCCATAATCAGACATTTTTTAATTGAAACGTCGATTCAAAATTGAAGAAATCTTGAACTGAATTCTGAATATTTGTGTTTTTTTATAAGGCAGCTCATTTTCAACCCTTGTATTGTTGTATGTAATTTAACAACAATTTTAGACAGTAGCAAGGTGTTATTAAAACAAAAACGATGTTATTTTTGTATTATTGTTGTCTTTTTGATGAGTATAGGAGGTCGGTTTTTGTGTATAACCGAGCTGATTATGTATGTCCGTGTATAATGTGCGTAAAAAAGATCCCTGTACAATCATAAATTCTGCTATTTACAGTACGGTGCGTTTGACTTTTCGTACGAGGTAGATTACATCGAATTTAATGTTGAACATCTTTATTAAAGCGGTCTGTATTGTAATGGAGGACAACAATGATTACAAATGTAATATGTGGCCCAATCAGGAATGTGTTGTGTCACCTGCTTTGGGATCCAACTACCTCGGACCTCGGTTTATGTAGATAATTTTCTGGGAAGAATATTCGAGAAGTCGGTTTTTTGTCTTTTGTACGAGATCGGTTCACCGCCTTAAGTAAGTCGGTTGTTTTATTTATGTGTAAGGTCGGTCGTCGCCTTTTTGTACCAAGGTGAGCTAAGTTGTTTGCAGGAATTCGGCGGGACAGAGTTTTTGAAGATAATATCAATTAATTCCCTCTTTAATCTTGACAAATAAGGTTGGTTGTCAACAAAGTTACTGACAAAAATGAAAAATATCCTAAGTTAATGGATGAAATTGTAATTTTCGCTTCAATTTATTTATTTATTAATCAATTGCTTTGATTCTTTCATTATGTAATGATCTTGTGTACTCGGGCCGTGCCGGGTCCGGGCCGGGTCCGTGCTTTTTTTTTAAAAAAAGTATAAAAAAATAACAAAAAAATTAAAAAGAAGGGTCATCGACCCGGCCCGGCCCTGACCCTCCGGGCCGAGTCATGAAACGAATGACCCTTACACGGTCCTTCTGAAATTCGGGCCGGTCCCGCACCCGTGGTCAACGGGTTTGACCGGGCCGAGTCCGTGCTGGGTCAGGGTCGGGTCGGCAGGCCGGGCGACCCTTTGGCCATGTCTACTAACGGTGCAATGAGATTTTAGTTTTGTCAGTGACATTTAATAGATATCTGATGAAAATAAAAATATGCCACACAAATCAACAAAATATAGAAAAGGAAAGCTCAGTCGCAAAAATTCATCAGAGCCGACTTTTCTTTTTGCACAGCCCTGCAAATTGAAGTAATATAAATCTTCTAAAAAAAAGGTAGCCTAAAGCAATTAAATTTTCAATGACAACAAAAACTTTTAGTNCTTCTCTATCTAGTTTGGTCCCCCACCACAACACACACAAACACACACCAAATATTCAATCTTTGACTCATCTTACGTCCATTTCTCATATACTTTTTCTGCAGAGCTTTTGTTTTGGGCTCATTTAAGTAATAATAATTACTATTTACTAATGCAAAGTACATATTATTAAAAAACAAGTTTTATGTTGTAGTATAAGGTAGGTGTGTTGTTCGAATGGAGCTGATAAATGATAATAGAGTCGGCTCTGCTACGCCTCGCTTGATAAACAATCCAGAAGTTGGCTCGAGCTCCGTTAGTATAGTAAACAAGCCAAAAGTTGGTTCAAGCTCAGATTTGAGCTTGGATCAATGTATATTCGGCTCTTTAACAAACCTAAAATCATAAACAAGTTGTTCGCGAACAATATTTGTTCAGTTCGGTTGCTCGTTTTGAACCTACAAAATATATGTAAAAAATTGAATTGTTCGCGAATAAATTTGGATTAACTCGTTTAATAAACACGGATGGTTAATTGTTCAAACTCAATTCATTTATGTAAACAGATAAGTCGAACTCGATCGAGCTTTCATACTGTACAATCGAATTATATTTCCGAACAACTCTAAGACGACTATCATCTCTAACAGTAAGGGGTCTGATGTCATACGAAACCGCGTGGGAAATTGCGGTTTCATATTTATGATTATGAATCATAAACAATAAGTTAAAAAAGAAAAAACAAAAACAAAAGTGGGCTCTGGCCCTATTCCTGTGGCCCATCCCTAGCTTGTTAACCAGCCGTGAGCCGACTCTTATGATAATAGGCCCAGCTCTCTAAGCCTTTTCTATTTTCATTTTCTTTCTTTTTTTTATCGGACTTTTCTATTTTCCTTTTCCTTTTTCTTTCAGATGGTTTATGTACACATATTTTATTATTTTTATTAATCCTTAAAATATCATAGAAGTCATATTTCTACAATTTCAAATCTTTTATGATTAAATTTGAATTTATTTAAATTATATTCCATTTAATTTCCTCCAAAAAAATTATCAAGCGAAACGTGATTCAAGGGTCTAAACCTTTCTTATAAATTATTGATCGAGTATATTTTAATTAATCACGGGTGAGCCCTACCTAATTAATTCTTTTTTTCCCATGTGTATTTTTTAATCATTATCTTATTTAACAATTTTTTCTTCATTGGGGGTTGAATTATTTATAAAAAAAATATAATATACATTATGCATGGTGATTGTAGTTTGTGGGACAATTTAGTGGTGTGGGTGTTAACCAAAGATTATACAAACAGATTTTTATATTCACAGGCTTTTTTCTATTTTTTTTTTTAAATTAGTTGGTGGGTCTATCCTCATGGACAAATATTAGTAAACCATGTTTAGTTATATATATAACAATAATTAAGCTTATCATAAATTTTAAATTTTAATTAGTCTGGCGTGTCTCGGTACACGAGTAAAAAATTTAGATTGAGAGTAGTTGTCAAATATATCTCCAGTTTTATGTTTGTTTCAATACTATAATAAGTTTTTTTCTTTATTTTTTATTTTCTATTTTCTCTATCCTATTTAGTCAAAGATATTTTACAGCACAAACTATGGTATAAATTTCGGTTTTTAGTCTAAACGATATTACTAATCGACTTCCCATTTGTTAATACTAGTCAAAGGTATTATCTTAAGTTTGACTTTGTGAATATTATAGAGAAATTTTGTTGACAAAATTATTTTTCTTACAGTACAAGTAACAGTACCTTTTGTTGCATCAATTGATCAATTTTGGCATGTTCTTTAAAATCCAGACATGCATAAATTTAAAAATAGTATGTTATCTAATTCGAGTGTAAACCGTAAATAAATCAATCTCGAGCTCTTGATATTCGAACTCCAGTTCAAACTTTTATTAAACTGAGCTTATTGAATCGTTAACAAAACAAGTTAATAAAACAATTTGACCTCGATTCATTTATCAAAATAAAAGAATCAAACTTGAGTTTTAACGAGTCAAATTTGAGTCATAATTACTAGTTGAATTATAAATAATTGTAAAAAATAAATCTATTTTCGAGCTCGAAATAATAAATTAGCCAAGTCGAATTCAGTTCGCTGAGTTACCCGTTTCATTAGACAAGACAACTAATTAAGTACCATCACACCTAATTTAAAAAGAAAAAAAGAAAGAAAGAGACGAAGAAACAAAGAAAAATCAAGGGAGCCGCCAATTATTAAAATATTGGCATTTCTTTTTTCTACGTGAATTATTAAGAAATTTAATTTGCTTCCCGTTAACTTCAAATCTCCAGCTAATTAAATATGTGTACACAGCTAAACACTTTCCAACACACTGTCTGCGTGCTAGGGACAAGATAAAGAGGCGCGTTTTTCGCGGTCAAAAGACTACTACAAACATGCGACTTTAGGTGGTGACATTCTTTTTTTTCTTTCACAAATTAAGCAAGTCTTTTAGCAACTTCTTTGATGTTTGAATTGCATGTCATATTTATTTTTATTTTCTTTCTTTCCTAATGTGCATTATATAAGAAATTCTAGTATTTTGTCACGCGCAAATTAAACTGGAGATTCTTGACAAGGAATAATAATTTCCTAGGATAATAATTATTCATTAATCCTAATTACAGAGAGATTGGATCCATCAAGATTCAAACTTTGAAATTGTCAATAAATTATCATATTATTACATGGGTTAGTCACTAATTGCCATTTTATTACATTGGTCAGTTGCTAATTGCCAATAATTAAATTCTTAGCTTAGTTTCTTGTCAAGTAATATATAATTATTTAAAAGCTATCTATAAATATCTGTAACAATATTCCTTCAAGTCTATGCGGTCAATAATTGTTAGTCCAGGTAGAATTTCACAAATTCCTGTATAAAATAACTTAATTCGAGCAGCCTGTCATATTTTTTAGATAAAAATGTAATATATACTGAGAAATGTTATTATTTTTAAAATATATCAATTGTATATAAAGTATATATATTAGTTAAAGAAACGTATATCAACCTAACAGTATTGATTTGCGCGACAACAGCCTTATCAGTCATAATATGAGCCTAATTAGTCATATATAGTCAATTACTTCATTAATATAAAACTGAATTATATTTATTGCATTATATGATTTTCTTTTTTTATTTTTTGTTGGTGTTGACACAATACCTATCTTATATGATTTTATTCTTTAAATAAAAATTAAAAAAAATAAGTGGACAAAAACAAAAAGAAAAATTAAAATGTGGACCAAAATCAAAAGTTCGTATTCTGAGAATACGTTTTAATTTTAAAACGTATTTCAATAATACGTTTAATAAATAAAACTAATTTTATAAGTTACATTTAATTGTAAAACATATTTCCGTAATACGTATTACGTAAAACGTATTCCCGTAATACGTATTACAATTAATTAATTATAAAATGTATTTCAAAAATACGTTTTACAAATTAAATTAATTTTATAATTTAAAACGTATTCCCGTAGTACGTATTACAATTAATTGTAAAACGTATTTCAAAAATACGTTTTACAAATTAAATTAATTTTATAATTTATATTTATTTGTAAAATGTATTACGGTAATACGTTTTGCAATTAATTAATTGTAAAACGTATTATGGTAATACGTTTTACAAAAAAAATTAATTATTTATATTTAATTTTCTTCATTTTTCGCTATATATTAGCTTATTTAATGAGGCGACTTCGGGTGTTTCGTTAGACCTCGATAAGCGAGTCGAGCATTAACAAAAAGTGCTTTCGAGAAAACACGAGGAAAGGAGAAGCCGTTTATGGCGTCGATTTATTATTTCGAGGTCCCGATCATTTATTTAAAGAAGCTCAAGTTCGAGGGTGCATATTAGTAAAAGAAATGAAAAAACCGTTTACGTGAGTCCCGCAAGGTCGCGTGTGACTTCGGTTTACCGAGAATCGAGTTGGGGCGTGTAGATAATTCAGGCACGATGTAATGCGGGGCATTTATCGAGTATTTCGGAGTACCGAGCATTTAATTAGAAAAACTTTAATTCCTGTCGGAATAGTAACAAAATAAGCGAGAAGAGGAGACTTCGGGTGTTCCGTCGGGCCTCGATAAGCGAGTCGAGCATTAACGAAAAGTGCTTTTGAGAAAGCACGAGAAGAGGAGAAGCCGTTTATGGCATCGATTTATTATTTCGAGGTTCCGATCATTTATTTAGAGAAGCTCGAGTTCGATGGTGCATATTAGTAAAATAAATGAAAAAGCCGTTTATATGGGTCCCGCAAGGTCACGTGTGACTTCGGTTTACGGAGAATCGAGTTGGGGCGGGTAGATAATTCAGGCACGATGTCATGCGGGGCATTTATCGAGCATTTCGGAGTTCCGAGCATTTAATTAGAGAAACTTGAATTCCCGTGGGAATAGTAGCAAAATAAGCGAGAAGAAGAGACTTCGGGTGTTCCGTCGGGCCTCGATAAGCGAGTCGAGCATTAACGAAAAGTGCTTTCGAGAAAGCACGAGAAGAGGAGAAGCCGTTTATGGCATAGATTTATTATTTCGAGGTCCCGATCATTTATTTAGAGAAGCTCGAGGTTGAGAGTGCATATTAGTAAAATAAATTAAAAAAGCTGTTTACGTGAGTCCCGCAAGGTCGACTTTGACTTCGGTTTGCCGAGAATCGAGTTGGGGCGTGTAGATAATTTAGGCACGATGTCATACGGGGCACTTATCGAGATATTTTGTAATTCCGAGCATTTAATTAGAGAAACTTGAATACCCGTGGGAATAGTAGCAAAATAAGCGAGAAGAGGAGACTTCGGGTGTTCCGTCGGGCCTCGATAAGGGAGTCGAGTATTAACAAAAAGTGCTTTCGAGAAAGCAGGAGAAGAGGAGAAGCCGTTTATGGCATCGATTTATTATTTCGAGGTTCCGATCATTTATTTAGAGAAGTTCGAGTTTGAGGTGCATATTAGTAAAATAAATGAAAAAGCCGTTTATAAGCGAGTCGAGTATTA
This sequence comes from Striga asiatica, assembly GCA_008636005.1. Lineage (NCBI taxonomy): Eukaryota > Viridiplantae > Streptophyta > Magnoliopsida > Lamiales > Orobanchaceae > Striga > Striga asiatica. Next base: position 480,428 of record BKCP01004872.1, read on the forward strand.
ACGAAAAGTGCTTTCGAGAAAGCACGAGAAGAGGAGAAGTCGTTTATGGCATCGATTTATTATTTCGAGGTCCCGATCATTTATTTAGAGAAGCTCGAGTTCGAGGGTGCATATCAGTAAAATAAATGAAAAAGCCGTTTACGTGGGTCCCGCAAGGTCACGTGTGACTTCGGTTTACCTAGAATCGAGTTGGGACGTGTAGATAATTCAGGCACGATGTCATACGGGACATTTATCGAGTATTTCGGAGTTCCGAGTATTTAATTAGAGAAACTTGAATTCCCGTGGGAATTGTAGTAAAATAAGCGAGAAGAGGAGACTTCGGGTGTTCCGTCGGGCCTCGATAAGCGAGTCGAGCATTAACAAAAAGTGCTTTCGAGAAAGCACGAGAAGAGGAAAATCCGGTTATGGCGTCGATTTATTATTTCGAGGTCCCGATAATTTATTTAGAGAAGCTCGAGTTCGAGGGTGCATATTAGTAAAATAAATGAAAATGCCGTTTACGTGGGTACCGCAAGGTCGCGTGTGACTTCGGTTTACCGAGAATCGAGTTGGGGCGTGTAGATAATTCAGGCATGATGTCATGCGAGGCATTTATCAAGTATTTCGGAGTTCCGAGCATTTAATTAGAGAAACTTGAATTCCCGTGAGAATAGTAGCAAAATAAGCGAGAAGAGGAGATTTCGGGTGTTCCGTCGGTCAAGAGATTTCAAGAATAATTTGGTCATGCAAGCATCATTGAATAGAGGGGGTCGTTAGCTACGTATAGGAAAAAGCGAAACTCAATTCCGAGTTCAGACGATCCCAAACGAGCTCGAAACACAAAATACATACTAAATATTAATTTTTTTCATTAATTTTGTTATATAAAACGTATTATAAAAATACGTTTTATTTATTATTTTAAAAAAAAAACCTATTATAACTTTTATAATATTTTTTAAATATTTTTTTTAAAAAAAATANCATCGGTTGACTCATGACTGTACATTGGACTTTCTTCATGAGAAAATACAAAAGAACTAAACCAAAATATATATAATAGTATTTCAATATTTAAAAGAGACTTATAAATTATGAATTATATCTAACTAACTAATTTTCATAATTTAGGCTATTTATTAACTCTTGCAAATTTTGATAATTGAAGTTCAACTCGTAACATAATTTGTGGCTCAGCTTTATTTGATTAGACTAAAAGTCACAATCTCGTGAAGTGATTTACGAAAACGCTTTTTGTGAAGCTTCCTTTTGATTGCGTAAAAGCGGGAAGCCGGTCAGCAACATCCTAATAAGGGGTTTAATTAAATTAATACAGTGATTAGTGATCCAGAGACTCCAAATTTTAATTAAGAGAGGAGATTAATCATTGATAATTTCTTAATTGTAATGGGAGATTCATTTGATGATTCGATGCCTCCAAATTGGAAGAAATCTAATTATTATCAGCCATGATTAAAAAAGATAAATGGAAATTCCATAAACTAAAATGATATAATGAGTAAGGGTGACATCATGGTGCCCGACTTTCTTAAACAATGATTAATTGTCATTATAAGTTAATTGTTCGGTGATTTATGGCACTTGTTTTTAGATTCTGAGGTGATTATAAGCTTAAAATATGAAACATTGTTGCATCGGTTTTGCTATGGAGTCATCCATAGCATATTGATATATTGACATTTGTCCTACAATAAATATATATTGGACACGTGTCAGTACATAAAATTATGGATTGCTCCATAAAGAAGTCATCGGATGATTCCATAAAATTTCTGATTGTCGCATACGTAAGCTTTTATTATTTGGATCATAATTACATTGAATATTCAGATCTTGTTAACACATTTGAATTTCAAAACATGTTGGATCTTGTTGAATATGGGTGAAGCAAAATTGTTCAGAAGTAATAATTAAAAAACAAAAAAAGCTGAGTTGAGCCATATATTTGATGCTTTTTCAATTTGATTTTTTAGTGCATCCTCGTGAGATACATTTTTTTTAAAAAACAAATTCAATTTATTTATTTTTTTAGCTGGTGTGGTTTTTGCACGAATAGAACCAAAATAATGAAAAAAGTATAGAATCATCGAAAGAAAACAAAAAATCGAGTCGGTCTTGTGATTTGGTTGTAGTTTCATTCGATTTGGTGCGGTTTTTGCTCCAATCCGCAACGTTGCTCAACCTATTGTTGAATGTATTACTAATTTACTATACCAAAATATTTGAAAAATATTTTTTTTAATTCAAAAAATTGAATAATCGCTCCAATTTATCAAGTTACTGTGAAAAATTTCTAATGTCAACCTTTTATGAGGTTAATTNGGCTTAATGGGCTCAAGATAGTCCATGGTGCAGGCCCAATCATGATTATGGGGCTCATGTTGGAATTGTATTGTCCCATCATAATATATGCAAAAGCACTAGTTGACGAGCTCATAAGCCCATCAAAATGGTCTAAGCTACTGTGCTTTTTCTAATTGTATATATTTAGGAAAGTTACGTCATGCATCTACAGGTTTTTATTTATTTATATATTTATAAAGTTTTACATCTACAAATATCTATTTATTTATCTCTAGAAAGTTTTTATAATTCTAAATGTACTAACATCTGGTGTTTATGATGGTTGATTTATGGATTATTTTTGTCATTAGTTTTAATTGCATTTTTTATTATTTGACTTATTTATGATGATTTGTGTATGATTGTATTTTGAAGATCGTAATTTTTCAAAAATCTTAGAAAAATGGAGTGAACATGTTGTATAGTATGTCCTATTTTTCATGCTTTTATTGGCATACTATAAGTAGTGTAAGAGTGCTATATGAACATTTTAGGTAGATTTTAATATCTTTAATTGTCATTTTAGGCTTGTTGTTTTGATGTTGATAAAAAGATGGCATACCAAACCCAAAGTTTGCTAAGCATACATGAACTCGACCAAATGCTCATCTATTAATATAAAAATAAGCTAAATATTTACCTTAAATTTTAAGTAAGAAAAATCCCGTCTAAAATTTCATGAAAATTCGTTCAGATATAATAAG
>BKCP01004872.1:484884-524922 GCA_008636005.1 Striga asiatica
ATTATAACAGCAAATGAAACTGGATGAACGCAGATGATTAAGTTTTGAGCACAACTAAATCAGTGGGATAAAGACACAGAAGCTATTCATATATTAGCAAGCTTTTTTTTTCATCTGTATGATTTGCAGAATTCTCAATTCGCATTGTATTACAATTTAGGTTCTAGTTAAAAGGAAAATGCTAAACGATGAATAGTGTCTACAGGTAATCCTGATAAATCATCTTGTTAAAATCAAAATCCTGTGTAAAGTTCATTATCCTGTACACCTAAGAAACAATATATATGGTATAAAGCTAAACAAAGATCAGAAAACAACCGACATAGTTCGAGTCACTCCCAAGCTCATCATTAAACCCAAATTAGAACTCATTATTCCTACTTCAAATGGTCGGAATTCTATTAACATGATCTTCGATCTACGTACATCGTAAAAATTTTCACACAGTACCTAAAAATTTCAACTTGGGAACAAAATCCCGAAATCGGATACCAGACCCATTGATGAAAGAAGAAAAAAAATGAAAAATTCTACAATTGTTCAACAAAAATCCAACACCAAAGACACAATACAGTTAAGGGTAAAGGGACATAATTCGGGCTAGAGATAAACAACATTCACCTATAAAGATGAGGGGCTACTATTAATACTGCTGCACATCAATTAGAACTAGCATTATTATTCTCCTAAAATTAATGGTGGATTGATAGACCCAAGTTTTCTTCTTGAAGATCACAACAAAGAAACATTATCCCAAAACAAAAACACCACAAAAATTAGCAAAAACCAACAACACAAGTGGAAAAATAAAGAATCGAAACATTTTCCAAAAAGGGCACCAAACCAAAAAAAAAAAACACGAAACTTTACCAAAACAATTCGAAATTATGTCCTCATCAAAGCTTCTAAATTAAATTCAGATTTTTCAATCGAATGTTAGCTGCGTACCAGCGCTGCAAGAGGTAGGAGGATCCTTCTGAAGATCCTTGAGCTCCTTCAAGATCCGCTTTGAAGCCATAAGCGATTCTAGTGATCCAAAATGCAAAAAGAAAATGAAACCAACAATACAAAGAAAGGAAAAGTAGATCTATATTGTTCCACAAAAATCGCACAAAATAACGTAACAGATGGGAAAAAAATTGGACTTGAATTTACCTGAGAGAAAGGTGGGATCCTCCTGCCTGCGCAAGTTAAGGGAGAAAATTCTGTTTTTTTTTGGCAAAGGGAAATGTAAATAAGAAAATGAGTTTTCTTTATAGTCCAGATGTAGGCTACAAACTAATCGAGCTATGTAGGGCTACAAACTAATCGAGCTTCTCGCAAGCGTTCGAGTTAATGCTTGAGTCAAGCTCGATCAAACTCGAGTTCCAATCTCGACTGAAGGCTCGTAAGTTTGACGAGCTCTTTGACTTTTGATTTACATAAATATTTCATGTAGCTTAATTATCAAGAATTTAGAACACTGATAATAAAATTGTCTATTTAGATTAAAAATAGTACCTTTATTTTAAAATTTAGTTATTAAAATTTCAAGCCTAACTCAAATCGAGCTCGAGCATTCTCATTTTTTTCACGAGTTGAACCGAACACCACTTTACATGGCTCGTCGAGCTCGAGCAGTGAAAAAAAAAGTTCGATCTGCACTCACAAGGTATATTGACCGCATGTCGTTACACGGCAAATTTGAATTTATAATTTTTCCTAACTTACCCCTACTAACAAGTAGTAGTGGCGAGCAAGGGTCGATCCCACAGGGAGTGTGGTATAAACAGTGAATTTATTATACTAATTAGATTATAATAAAAATGGGGGGGTTTGATTTGAAACTAAAATACTCGCAAAGCAAAAATATGAACTAGAACTAGAAATAAATGACTAGAATGCAAATGATGATGAAACCGAAAATAAACAAATAATTTAGCAAAGATGAGAATGGAATCGGTCCCAGGTCGGTCTACACCCTCGAATAACTAGCCCAATTAATGCATTTATCAAATTTCACTCGTCTTCTAAAACTACTGGTCCTAGATAGCAATATGCTCTGCTACCCGAATTTTCCCTTAATTTTCCTTAATCGAAACACGCTCTTCAATTAATTCTAACTAGCGAATAACTCGGAATAAGCTCTCCTAATTTAACCCACTAGTCGCATTAAAATCTAGGAAATAGACCGATCTAAGCCACAAACACATAAGCTCGGTTCATGTAACTTATGTTGTGCTATCCCTAACAATGCACGACTGTTAGTTGCTACAATTGAATTAAGAACGACGACAATTACGGATCGAAGCCTCAACTCTAGCAATTTACATGCAATTCCTAACTTAGGTGATCAAGCTAAATTAAAAATCACACATTATGACATGAAACTAGAATAACAAAAACAATTTTATACGACGAGTAAAACGAAATAAATTGCATTAATCGAACATAGTCATCGAGAGTTCAACGTCCCTAGAACCGAATAAATGTTTAGCTACTCATAGCTAAATGATAAAAATAAATACTAACATTCATGGTCTTCAATCAAAATAAAAAATAAAAAATAAAATATAAAAATAAATAACAAGCTCCCTTAGTAAATCATTCGGGCCCAATGAACTCCAAGCAAATAAATCCTCAAGATCACGCCTCCAGAGAGTCGCCTCCTTCGAGTCCCAGCCTTTTTCCTCTTTTTAATTAATTCCTTTCTTAAACATAAGTCTCCCAATTAATTAAGAGTCCACTTCAAAACAAATTCTTCTTCCCATCATGCCACGTAAGTGCATTTTGCTCCAAACTATTGAGATAAAATGAGAGTTCACTCCATAGGAAATTAAATTCCCTAATTAATGTCCTCAAATTCCGTCCCAACAACAACCAAGAGTCCTCCTCTTCTTTTCTTCTATTTTTTTTCTTTAATTACTTGGCCAAATAAATTTAAATCCATGTCATTGCTTACACAGCTTCCACCTCATCAATGTCTATCACTAAGTGTAATAATCTGCAAAATAAACACAAATTTCGAATATTGGTGTATGTCCGTTCACAAAATAAAATACGTGAGAAAACTTGAATAACACACTAAAATCTAATATCCAAATATGTAAATTAAACCACAAAATTATACAAGATTTATCACGTATCATATATGCCCAACTCGCTTCGACTCGTTTGTACTCCTAGATTGTTGAGTAATTAGACATTCCTTTTATTTTTTATAAATTCTCATTTTAAGTTGGACTAACAAAAATATATGATATAACATGACGTGTTTTTATTTTTAGATTATATTATTAAACGTATATTTTTATTTTTATACATTTTTCTTAATTATACTTGTAACTCACATAACCCTCAATTGGTCCTTAGAATCCCATTATTTGTTGAATCGGAATCTTTTCCATGCACCATGGTAGGATATATGAAAAATCCTTCCCTATAGATTTATCCTTTCTTTGTGAAAAGAAAAAGTATTTTGGAATAGAACAAAAAAGTGAAGAATTAATATAGGATCAGTAAAGTTAGAAATAGGTGGATCTACAAATATACTATGGAGTCATCCACCACTTAATGTATTGACACCTGTCCAAAGTGTATTTATTGTAGAACACGTGTCAATATACTATACTCAATAAGTGTGGATGGCTCCATAAGTCGAACCATCCGATGATTCTATAGCAAAACTGGGTGGATCTAATAGTTATGATGTTATACTTTATCAGTATATATATGTATACTTTTAAATTTAAATGTCATTATATAAAAGTTAATATAAATAAAAACATTTCATACATGATACTAGTCTCACTCTCCTACCCAGGGAGCAAGAGCTAATATGTAGAAGACTAATATACCACACATGTAGATACATGGCTACAATTAGATCACGAGATCTTGAATTAGTACTCATTATGGTTATAAAAGTATAACAAGAAGGTATGTCACATCATTAAAAAAATAATATATATAAATAATATTTCATAGATAGCAGTAGTCTCACTCTCATACCTAATAAGTACAAGTTAATTAATATGTCCATCAGCTGATATGACACAAGATTAACATATCCTACAGGTGGATATATGGCTAAAAGGTCACAAAATCTCGAATTAGTATACACTATTGTTATAAAAGTATGACAACACGATATGCCCAACGGTTATGACTCATCATTCGTTCGTCTTGCCATATCTATATAACTTCAATAGTCCATGTTATGCCGAGTTAGATCCTTCATATTGTGTGGTAATGAGGAATAGAATCAATATCGACCCCTTTTGCCTTCACAAGTCTACTTATGTGGCCCTTTAAGGTGTGCAATTCTTGAAGCCTAAGAGATATTAAAACAAAGAAAAATAGAACCGTTAATAACAAAAAATACCTCATGATGTTTAGCCATATCACAACAAAACCCAACTTTTCTTTCAAAAGATATATTTACATGTTTGTGTGTGTAATTTTAGTGGTGGAAACGAACTGAGCTCGACTTGTTTCTCAATATTAATAAGTCGAAATCGAGCCTTAAAGAACCGAACTATAGAAAATTACATATAAATCAAGCCTTATTGAGCAATGCTCGGCTAGTTAACCAAACGAGCTTTAAGTGAGCTCGAGCTCAACTCATTTATCAAATGAGCCAAGCCGAGATGACGAGCGGCTTGTTTAATTTAACTCTATCTGTGACGAACCTTGCGATTTCAGGGCCGTGTAATGTTTTGTGAACTTCAAGCCACTTGAGTTCTCCTTCCTCTCTATCATTATCCTTCTTGTGAGAGAAACCACCCTATATCAAATCCAAAATAATTAATCAATCTTTTCAAATTTGATAACTAGCAATTAAAAATCCAAATATTTTGTTACTCATCATTTCTTTCACAAGCAACAATCTTACAAAGATCGATAGGCCTTTCCACATAGCATTAACTCTTCTTTTTGAGGCCACCTTTCGTTTTCCGCTACTTTTTAAAGGCGATGGAGTTGCTCTATAGGATGAGCTCTCATCAAACCAATAAGAACTCGAGAGAGAACTATAATCTGAATCCGATGATCGCGTGCTTGGGCTCCTCGATTCGGATAAACTAAGGTTTCGAAGCTTTTCTCGAAGCATAACGACCTCTACTAACCTTCCCCAGTTGTCGTAAGTCCTTCCCATACTCGATCACACATCAAATTAAGATATTGAATGTGCCTTTTGGACTCATAACAAGACTAAAGAATTGAGAACCCAAAAAAGAAATGGTGAATATATGATTTATGATAAAGAGTAACATTTATTTTTTTAAAAATTGAAAGTTAATGAAAGAAAATATTTGATTTCAATGGTGAAAAGGTTAGGTGTGACATTGACCATTGCCACCCATATATATCTCAATAATTGAACCACAATGCCGTCATGAATGTTAATTAGATTGAGAAAGATCAAAAGATAGAATCTTCAACTTGCCATTTAAACCCGTTCACATTTCTGTCAGGTGGAGATAATTAAAAGGCTTACAGCTAATGGCTTTCAAAATGGTGGGGCTATTAAGAATTTGATATTTTTGCACAACACAAATTCTTGAATCCTGGTAAAATTAGATGAATCGATTTGTCAAAACTCGTGAATGAAAAAAATTATTACTTATCTTTTGAAATCGTATACTTCTATTTATAATATGTTATAATACATTTACAGTTGTGATGTTTTGAATATAAAAGCATGGATATAAGAGCATGTCTGCCTAATAGTTGTCGTACTATACCTTAAATCACTTTTAAGAGGGAAAAAAAAAAAGTTATTATTGAATATAATGCTTAAATAGTTAAATTACAAGCTATTGAAAGAAAAGAAAAAAATAATAATAACCAATCTTTAATAAAACTAGACACAAGTTAACAACAATTGACATACCAAGGCAGCTGCTAATAATATCAATCAGTCACATAATAGATGTACTAAAATCGATTTAGCGCCTGTCCGGGACTTCCTCCGCAACCTTGCTACTAGTAAAAGTGCCCGAAAGCCAACGTGTCAAGATCCAACGGTCCAAACGGATGATCGATTTCTTTCTCCTCATCATGATTATTTGCTTGTCGTCCTTCTTTGGGCCGGGTCGGCCCAATGGGTCGCTCAGGAGTGATTGGGCTCGGTGGCCCGGTGGAGTCTCGGGGGCAGGGGAGGTTGAGCCAGGTGAAGCTGTTGACGTGGAGCCGCCGCTAGGAGTCCTCGAGTGGTCGTGGCAAAGCCGCCAGAGCTCCTCTCGACGGAGGGCGGCTCGAACGAGCCGCTCCCAATTGTCGTACTCTCTCGTCATATTTTATTCGATTATGTTCGGTCCCTTGTAAAGTTTCAAAGTGGAGTTTGACACTTTGCCTCTGTTTTGTAGATGTGAGTTGGGGCTTATGGACTTTATTGTGTTGTGGGGGCAATGCCTTAGTTAAGAGCTTCGTGGAAATTTTCAGGTTGGCTGGTAATATCACTAAAGTCTTCTCATGTTGTATATAAAGACGAGGTAAAGTCTTTNAACTATAAAACGAGTATAATAATTTACAATATTATTAATTGGGTGAGTGAGACGAGTGTAAATTGTATTTATTCATTCCAAGCAAACTCAATGTACTTCTTCATCTTGTCGGATGTCAAACTACATGGGTCGAAAATGTCGGGATATTATAATTTGTAATTTTTGGTCAAGTCAGTCTTATTTGTAAGAAGAGGGTGAAGTGTTCTCCTTAATATTCAGTTGGAAGAGTTTAGAAAGACTTACACCATGAAAAAATAAAGGAAGCCGAACTTATTGGTTTACTTATTCATATTTAAACCAATATATTAATATTATTATTATATATAATATTTGTGATGAATTTTATATGTAAAAATATTATATTAATTAATATTTAGTTTATTCAAAAAATTCAAATACTTAATTTAATTGATAAATAATTAATTCATGTTCGTTATATTTGGATATGTATTTTTATTTATACTTAAAATATTTTTAATATATTAAAAATAATAGTTATTTTTAAAGAATCTCAATCAATCCAACAAACTCAAACAGATAACTTTTGGTCAGTGTTGACTGTTTTTGTCCGATTTAACTGACCGCGGTTCGCTAATAAATAATTTTTTCGTAAGAATCTTACCGGTCAACAACTCGATTCTCTATCTAACCGATTGTAATTGGTTAGCTCAACTCAGACTTGACTTGGCTAACCCAAATAAATACGATGAGTTCTAATGAAGGTGCCACATAGTTTTGCAAAGGGACAAACGTTTATCTATACTACTCTAAAAGGACGAGTGTTTTTGTAAAAATATGAACTACCTAAAAAACCCTTACTTTGGCATTTTTCTAATGACAAATTAGTAATACCCTAATACACATCATATTTTTTAAATATTAAAATAAATTACCTAATAAACCCTTTCTTTGACATGTTTTTAATGGCAAATTAGTAATATACTAATGTCCATCATATCTTATATTTTTAATTATAACTAATATTTAATTAATTAAATACAAATACATGAACAAATCATTCCACACTACTAAAATCAACTACAATATGTTGGTTTGACACCATTATTTCCCACGAATTTGTTTTCTTCCACATATCTCTAAAACTGTTTGATAGGATATAGAATTGTTGTTTTGATAAACACATTTCATAACTCTAATATATAAAAGTTCCTTAAAGAAATTAAAATTGATCTAACAAAAAAAGCATAATAAACACTTATAAAACTAGAAATCGATATTGTTTTTTTCTCATAACGACCACAAAGTATAGAAACATTATATTCAAAATAACCTATACAAAATGTGTAATAGTATGCGAGATTAATTGTTGAATGATTGTTCTACAACCTAAACTTCTAATCAATTCAATTTCTTCGATACATAAGACCAGAATAATTTTATAAGATTGTATAATACTAAAACTTAATCTATTTGTTTTCACGTCATATGAGAGACCACTTTAGCAACATGGATTAATTTTAACTATATAATTATCTATAAATAAATTAAAAATATCTCGAGAATCATAATATGATTTACTATTGAAAATTAATTATTTTAATCAAATAATTATATTCATATATTATCATTATTCATCTATCTATTAATATGTGTTATTATAATAAAATAGTTTTTAAGAAAAAAATGTACGAAATAAAAAATTTATATATTTGAGTATAAATGAGAAGATTATAATTATATATAATATAATATAAAGATATAAAATTAATTGATATAAATAAGACATATGATTCAAAAAAGTGCTATACTTTAATTTTATGTATTTTTTAACAAACCTAAAAGTTATACACACACACATATATATTAAAATACATATGAAAGAACAGTTTAAAGTTAAAAAAATAATAACTCTAATAAATAATATTAAATTTATAACTAAGTTGTAATACTTACTAATAACTATGAAAAAAAGTAATAAATAAAAATATTATAATTAGTAAAAGTATTTGTAGAACTTTTAAATTTGTATTTATCAACATAAGCAAATAATTGTAAATAATTATGTTTTTTAAAATTTTATGAACAAAAGTTGACTCGACAATATTATTGATGAATTTATGAATTATAAATATTTACTTGTAGTATAAATTAAAAAAATTTTAATTAAATATAATATAATATAAGATATACAAATAATTGAAATATAATGAGACAGATGGTCGAAACAATTCTAGACTTTATATCATGCATTTTTTGACAAATCTACAGTTAAGAACATGTAAAAGAACAAGATAAAAATTTTAAAAAAATATTAAATATGATAAATAATATTAAAAATAAATAAGTTGTGACACGTACTAATAAATATGAAACAAAGTAATAAATAAAAATGTTATAATTAATAGAAGAAATATAAACCTTTTATAAATATACTTATCGATGTAAACGAGCTGAGTTGTTAATGTTTGTTTTTTCTCCTTATAATTTTATGTGTAAATTTGATGTGATAGACAATAGTTATTTGTACATTTATCCATGTAAGTTACCAAAAAAAAAATTTTATTATTCTAATTTTAAATAACTTTTTATTTGCTATATTAGTTTTTTTTAATATAATATATAAATATCATATTGAACATATAAAATAGGAAATATTCTAATTTTTAAATATTTAATATGTAAGAAATATAACTCAATTGGTAAATTAATAGGTAATCTTGAGATAAAATAATGAGTGATTTCTGAAAAAAAAAAATAGGAAACTAAAAAGTTCATGTGTTTTATATATTTTTAATAGAAAAATTGTAAACACAATTAATCAATAAATACTACATAAAAAATTAATGTTTAAGAGGAATACAACAAATTTCTATATTGCAATGAAAAATTCAACGGTAAGGTAATCTACAGAAAATTCCAACGAATATTTCATAAATATTGCTTTCATTGGAAAATTTCATTGGCTAATCCAACAAAGTTCAAATTAAATTACTTGAACTTTAGTGGATTTAAAGATTTTAATTACTTGAATTTCCATTGGATTTTTTTTGGACCATATTTCAATCGTTGGAAAAACTGTCATTGGAATTGTACAAAAATTCAATGGAAATTCCATTGGAAAGCTAATTGCAGTGATAGATCTAAAATAATTTCATATTGGGGGTATTATTTAGTTAATAGAAAAAATATACCATCAAAATAACATGTCATTGTAATTTATAAATTAATCTATCACCTTTCTCATTTTGTAATACATTTTAATAAATCAATACAGTCACAATAAAATAAAATATATTTAAGAAACCAAAAAACATGATTTTTCTCAATTCAACTTAAGAAGATCGTTATATTCTTGTTGTAATTTTCGTTGGAATTTTCTCATTTTCTTGTAGTAAAAGTAGGACTCCAAATCTATAAAAAAAATTGCATTATATATAATATTGTGTGCAACTATTATTATGAAAATTTTGATATGATAGAAAATATAACACATTCAATATAATTGTCGTTTAATTTATGATAATAAGTAATTTTTGTTTCAAAACAAACAAGATACTTTGAAAGGTCCTTAATTATTTTATTAGTATTATAATAACTAAATAAGGGTAAGAATGATGAGAAAACTTATAGCTCTCATTAAATCAAAGAGTAAAAATACTGATAAAATTACTTAATGTACAATATCAATTGGAGCTGGCTAATGAGAAATATAAAACATACTTAAGATACACATATATTTTAACTAGAACTTTTAGGTACATAATATATATATATATATATATACACATTTATTTAAAACTGGGTATGTTAATCTTAAAATTTTTAGTTAAAAATTTAATTACTTTCTCTCATTAATTTTTTTAATTTTGAAATACTTCATATTTTTATTTGTTACTCTTTTTATATGTAATATATCACATCATTTCTTTTCAATAATGTTTGAGTTGACCAATATATTGAAAATAAAATAAAAATAATATAATTATTTATATCGATATATATATATATATATCAGTAATAATTTTAAAATAATAAATTAACTTAAAATTATAGTATATATTAATTTATCTATTCAAGTTAAATCAATTTTATTAAGTATAGAATAACATAAGATAAACATGTGGTATATTTTTCTTACATAGATTTGAAACAATTCATATTACAAATAAAATAAAAAAAAATGGAGGTAAACTTACAACTATTCCCACATTTTAGCTAGAGCGCCCATTCCCGATATATATTTGACACTGGTTTGCCGTAATGCTAAAACTATGGCGAATGCACCTTAGGTACAAACGAAGCGAAGCGAAGTGAAATCATAGATAAAAGAAGGAAAAGACTAAGCCAGAGAAGAGAAATGAGATAACATTAGCTATGTGAATTAAAAAGACAAATAAATGAGTTGGACGTTAAACTATTATTCAATTACTGCTTGAAAAAGAACCCTATAATCGTGGTACCATATATGTATTCAGTGATTATGAAAATAACTTAGTTACCTAATATTTTATCAGACATTGGAAAAAATTGTAAACTTTTTAATCTAATAATTCGTATAAAAAGTACATTTTTATCAAATATATTAAATTTACATTATATCTTATGTGATTATAGTAGTTGCAGCCTAATAAAAAAAAAATTTGAAAACATCATTATATAAAACACATACAAAAAATATTACATATAAATGTGCTTTAATTATTTAGCAAATAAAATATTATTTGTCTATAGAATAAGAAACAAATAATATAATAGTAACACAATGAGAAAAAGAATACATGTGAATTTTCTTAGAGAAGTATGAATATCAATATTTACGAACAAAAAGTCTTTGAAAACTACTACTTTTTTATTGCTAGCGTTTAAATATAGGGACTCTGTAAAAAATTGGTTTTCATAAATAATGATCCTATATTATTTATTTTTAATTTTAAATAATTCAAAAATTCAAAAATTTATAATACATAATGTATATTTTAATCATGACTCCATAATAATAAACTTTGCAGATGACTAAGAGTATCATAATATAATAGAATTCTAACTCTTCTCCTATCAAATATTTTAACAAATGATATGCTTCTCAATATTTTCTCATTGTTTTGATTGTTTTGTTTTGTCATTGTTGGAGAATAAAGAACTGATCTTTATCTTGAATTTTATAATCATTTTGTATGATGAATAATGTTGGACAATAAAAGCATTAAAGAAGTTATTAGGCACACAAATATTGCATATTTAAACGAATGTGAAAGATATTATGATAAACAATTCTAAAATCATTGCAACAACCATGATGGTCAATAATTTTCAAATAATAGATTATATGTTCGTCTATATTCCAAATAAACAACAATGTCGGAGTATCAAAACAATTTTGAATGTTCGAATGAAGTTGTCACTTTTTATAGAAATATTTATAATCTCATCGGTATATTGTACTCGAACATATGTGCAATTACTTTAGAGTACTTTCAAGTAATGTATGATGATTTCAAAAAATAATTTAGTACCTCGGGAGAAGTACATGTAACCAAAATTTTGGAAACATGTAACCAAAATTTTGGAAAGTCAACTTTTATTTGGAGATAAAATTCATTCCCACCTCGTGGGGCGATGCATCAATGAGGTAGGCAACAATATGTCTAGAGACAGAGGAATGTAGTAATTTATACAATGATAAAAAAATACCAGCAATTTTAATGACATAGTTAGTTATTTTATAGAGATATTTATGCATTGTTAGTAGA
Organism: Striga asiatica; assembly: GCA_008636005.1. NCBI lineage: Eukaryota > Viridiplantae > Streptophyta > Magnoliopsida > Lamiales > Orobanchaceae > Striga > Striga asiatica. The sequence continues at coordinate 497,081 of BKCP01004872.1, forward strand.
AGTACCATATTATAAAGATTATACGATTATGAAGTTTGACTATATGTTGGGTCAGAATGTTTCTTATGTGTTTGAAAAAAATTAACGTTTTTCCAAATGAATTAAGAGAAATTTTGCAATAGTATTGATGTATTAGACTTCAGCGAGTATGAATGTTTCTTATATGAAAGATGAAAGAAAATTTTAGTGGTTTTTGTATTAAAGATTTGTATTTTATATATTTTAGTTGGAGGTTGTAAAACGTTATTTCACTCTTTTTATATTAGGACATCATTATGCTAATTCTAAATAAAAAAAATCACATATGAATTCATTTGTTCTATATTTTATTTGATTCCTGCAATGAAATGTTTAATAAATAAATAAATTTATTTTATAAACTTACTCAGCAAAAATCATTCGATACCACGTGCATCGCACGTGCACTTTACTAGTTCCCATAAAAATATAGGCTCTACAGACTATAATAATAGGATAGCAAACGTACCATTAGCCACAATATAGACATTTTCCTCATTGTAAAACAAAAAAAGANGTTTCGAATAAAAAAAAAAACTCTAGATTGATAGCAAACCACCAAATCATTTGAATATTCATTCATAACATAAAATTAGTATCCAATTCAATAAAGCGACCTAGAAAATCCAGTCGAAAAAACCAATGAATCAACGTATTTCAATCAACTTCAGATAGCCCGCGACTTTTACAAGTACGAATATGTCAACGATTTCCCAACCAAAATCAAGAATCACAAAACCAAATCCACGACAACCCATGTGGACCAGCAGACACAGAATAAATAAGGGACTAATTACGGCTACTAATCCGGTCTTATCCCCCTAATCCCCTGACAAAAATCCCAATCACCTCTTAAAAAAATTACAAACTCCCCCTCAAAGTCCATGTCCGCCTCAAAATCACCCCCACCACCAGTATTGCACTTTGTGAAACAAAACCAAACTTAAAGGAGGCATCCATAATTTCATAAGAATACCGCAAACTTATCAAAGAAAGAAAAACAAAACCAACTCAAGAAGCATTCGGAGTTCGGGCCTGGGCCAGGCCCATCGAGCTTCGGCCCGTATTAAAGCACCGGACCTCCTCCACCATCCGAACCACCTCAGCCATCGTGGGCCTCTGGCTCGGCATCTTCACCACACAGCTAAGCCCGATTTGCAGCAATCCAACCATCTCCTCCTCGATATTCGGGTACCTCAAAAGCTCGACATCAAAAACCTCACCAGTCCACTCCTCCCGAACAACCGAGTTGACCCACCTCACGAGGTGAACGACTTCTTCCCCCCCGGCCGACGAGTGGACGGCGGATTTTCCGGTGAGGAGCTCGAGGAAGACGACCCCTAACGCATACACGTCCGAAGGCTGGGAGGCCCGGCGGGCCTCAGTGACCTCTGGGGCCCGGTAGCCCGAGGCCCGGCCCGAAGAGGCGGTTGGGCCCATTACGGCGGGAAGGCCCACATCAGCCACGCAGCCGAGGAGGTCGGCCGGGTTTAGGAAGATGTTGTGGGACTTCACGTTGCCATGGATGAGCTTTCCGTGGCAACGGGAGTGGATGTGGGCCAGGCCACGAGCGGCCCCCGTTGCAATCTTGAGACGGGCCTCCCAGTCAAGTGGGGACCCGTTTTCGCCTCGTTTGCCTGCAAAAAGAAAAAATGTTCAGTTATTCGATTGGGTTAAGGGGAAAATGACGAACTTCCGGTTTAGTCAATTGTTAGGCCAACATTGAAGGTGATCTCATAAGATTTAGTTGAAAAAGGACAGGGCAAGAAGATAATGACTACTAACTATAAATCTATAGCACTTTTTGGCATCAAGCATATGCAGAAAAAAACCGGTTTATCTTTGAAACTTACAACTAACCCGGCCCGTCTAACGTGATTTTTCTTACAGAGGTGCATCGTCGTCAAGAAAAGTCGAGATTAAGCAACGATCTGTGATTAAGCCTAAGAATATTCATCAACACTAGCAAGACATCAATATGGCTTTGGTTTGAAGGAAAGAATAAGTATCAAACAAGCCACATAACAAATCACCATACATGAAGATTAAAAACTTACTCAAGAATAAAAATCGGCACAATATCTAGCTTAGAATCATAAATAAAAACCCTGCAAGAAAGAACTAAACGAAAAAAAGTTCAAGAAAAAAAGCTTTAAACTATTACCGTGAAGCAATGCCGATACGCTCCCCCAATGATAATAATCATACACGACGAGCTTCTCGTCTTTAGAATAGTAATAAGCTCTGAGTGGGACCACATTCTCATGCCTCACACTCCCAACAATCTCCATATGATGCTCAAACTCCCTTTTCCCCACAACAACTTCCTTCAACCTCTTCACGACAACTGTAGTCGCATCCTCAAGTGCCGCCTTATAAGTAGTTCCGAAACTGCCCTTCCCGAGTACTTCAGCTGAAGCCCTCAGTAAGTCCTCGAGGTCAAACGCCAGATTGCACCCCTCGAAAAACGTGATCTTCCCGTTTTCCCCCTGATACTCGGAGGCCATGCTCCTCACCGAATTCTCCTTCTTTTGAGATGCGTTCGACATTGTATCGTCTCTTTTGTTGTTCTTTCTATTCACGACGAACAATAACAGCGCTATTGAAATGAACACGACCAAAAACCCGCCGATGGCTATTCCGAGAATGAGTGATTCTTTTAATTTGGACGAGTGCTTTTTGTGGGTAGCATTGGAGGAAGGGTCCGGAAGGGGTAGGATCGGAAATGAAATATTATTATTGTCCGAGAAGGCTGATCGGGGAAATTTCGAGAGCGACTGAGGGACGAGCCCAGTTAGATTGTTGTTGCTTAGGTTTAACACCTGGAGGCTCGGCATGCAGAGATCGGGTATGTGACCGGAAAACGAGTTGTTTGCGAAATTTAAAGACATTAAATGGGTCAAATTTGAGATTGAAGATGGAATGCTTTCGTTGAAAGCATTGTTCGAGAGGTCCAAAACCGAGAGATTTTTCCACACGGTGAAATCCGAAGGCAACGGGCCGTGGAAATTGTTGTACTGCAGATGAAGATCGGTTAAGTGGGGGAGTTTAAGGAGGTCACGAGGGAAAGGGCCGTTAATGCCGTTGGATCTCAGGCACAAGATCTTGAGGGCCGATAATCGGCTAAGGGTGTTTGGCCGGAGCACGCCTCGGAATCCGATGGCCGGCAACCGAACGGCAATAATCCTCGAGTTGTCATGATTGCAAGTGACTCCAGTCCAGTTAGAGCAAGCTGAAGTATTTTCATCCCATTTGAGATTCCTCGAGAGGCGAGTGTTGGAGATGAATTCGAGAAGGGCCCGTTTGTCCTCGACGGGCTCGGGTGCAGCTAGTGAACACAGCAAGCTATAGAGTGAAATTGCTGTAAAGATTAACTTGATGCCCATCTCTCCTCTGTTTCAAGTCTTTTTGGTGAGAAACTATGAAAAACCTCAGCTTCTCAAACAGTGTCCATCTCTATAAACCACAATAATTGGTAAGAGGAAAATAAATAAAATATAAAGTTATATTTTTAATCTTTTGGGAATATTCTAAATCATGTTAGGTCAACCACCGGACACCAGCCATTTTTTTCTTCCCACCCTCATTGACTTAGATCACCTGCTCATTTTTTCAACTTTGTGGCATCCAACTAGGCCCGTGATAATTTTAAAAGAATAGGCTTTATTTTAATTTATTCAATTTTAAAATGTTCACCATTTTCATAGCCCCATTCAGGAGTTCGGTGCATCTAACTATCAACTCAATTCCATATCAAATAATCCAATAAAGAAAAGAACACAAAATTCAGCTCAGTGGGTGAAAATAGGTTACCTGTAAGGTGGAGATCGAAGAGCATTCGGCCAGGCCCGACAACCCACTTACCAGATAAGTCTCTTATAGAGATTCACAGCTACGAAAATTCCCAAGAAGATCAAAAACATTAAAAAGAATAAAATCGTGCGACTGAAAAGGTGAAAAAAAACAGAAACAAAAATAAAAATGAAACAGGGGAAAACCCAAATGCAAGAATCCAAAACACAGACCGGTTAGTTGGTGGGATTAATGAATGCTGAATGGGGGGAAAGGAGTGATTTTTCTTGCTTGAAATGGGCGGAAATGATTGAGAGGGGTTAGAAGAAGGTGAAAGGAGACAGAATAATAAATGATTGAGTGGGGTTTTCAGGAAGATGGGCAGTGGAATTTCCTTTTACCCTTTTATTTTTTTATTTTTTTATTTTTTGGAACTTTTTTGGTGCTTTAATGGCGGGAGAAGAGGGAAAACTCCATGTGCTGTAGCTTAAGGCGCAAACATTTCAGGTGGGGCCAAATGTTTAGGGAAAAAAGGAGATTGAAATAGGCGGCCACCTTGTTGAGTGGAGTCATGGACCTTGTTGAGAAATTAATGTCTGTATACAAAAATTTTCAGAATTTAATTAACTCAAAATCTAATTCATATTTAATTCAATTTTAATGTCTTTAATATTATTAATATAATTAAATAATACTATTCAATCATTCTTATACATCACATCTACTTTAATTCACTATTTAAACTCGACGAATTATGTAAAATTGTGTCTGACTTGACTCGTCACAAATTTAAGAATGCTCGAGTTTAACTCGATGTTTGAGATTGACTTGATGCTCAACATGACTCGAGTGCGACTCAAATTTTTAACAGCTCAATTTTAAATATAAAGGTACTCTATTCAATGATTAATTTAATAGACAAATTTTGCCTTAGTGTTTAAATAGCGATAAATAAACTATATGTTGTATTTATGTAAATAAAATATTGAGTGGCTCGCGGAGCTTATGAGCCTCTTGAAATGATGTTTAAGACTCGACTCTCTTACTCATGATCGAGCTAATCGGGCTCGAGCTCGCGAGCGGCTTGACTCGTTTTCAGTCCTATACTTGAAAATTACGCATTGCTGTTATTGAGATTTTTACAGTTAAATCAAACACATACCGTCAAATCTTTAATGGGGCAGATTGATCGTTACGCGGGTCTGCTCGTCATACCTTTGTATAAAAAATCTATAATTATGTTACAAAATGTCATATTTTTATTTATGTTCTTACGGTATGACATTTTAGTTTTTGTTGAAAAAGTATAATTGCCTTTGTCGTTAGACCTGCCTAACTTTTATTAGTGTGAAATGCTACTTTAGTTATGTGAGTAATTGCAATCAATGAAATTATTAAATTTTATGAATTTATAACACTTTGTTTCAGTAATTTTATATGGGATAAGTTTATTTACTTTTCCATAACTAACATTTAATGTCAAAACCAATTTAAAACAATTTATTTCTAGCTTGGTATTAATAATGAAGATTTTAAGTTAAGAAAAAATTAAATTACATAATATTTATTACACTGGTCCTAAATAAAAATAAAAAATATGTATCAATATATAAATATGAGGTTTTTATATGAGATATTTATGTTATATTTTATTACAATATAATCTAAAATAGTGGGTCTAATAAAAATATAGGAATTACACGGGTTAATAAATATGATTCTTATCTTATATGTCGTGTAAATGGGATTATATTTTTGTATTTATGTAATAGTAAATAATATCGATATTTTTATATGATATATTTAAGTAAAAAAATTCAACACGGGTTGACATTTTTATTTAATGTACGGATATTTATTTATTATGATTAAAAATATATAATTTGATAATTTAATTAAAACCCAAAATAATTTATATAAAATTTAACTATTTTAGTTTTTAAAAAAATAAAAAATTTAATATTTTTTACAAAAGCTTTTTAATTGAACACCCGTGTAATACATGGGTATTGTACTGGTGAATAGATTATTAGCATTACCCAAATATCGGCGGCAATTTTCGCGCAATTGTGTCACGAGTTCACAAATCTTTTTATTGCTAATTTTTCGTAATTCTCTTATTATGTAATATAATATGCATTAATCTTACTGAGAACGATATTATATGCTCCTATAATATGTATACGTATATACATGTATTCTGATCTCCAGCTAATCAGCACTCATAACTTTGAATATGATAGATAATTGAGAAACGATAAATCAAATAAAAAGAGAGAGAAAACTACGTTGAGGCATTGACTATCGAGTATCGACCCATGATTGGTATATTTAGTTATATTTCTTGAATTGTACAATTTAATCAAATAAATTTCAAACATTGCCTAACATTACCTAACAACAATAATATTGCCTTGGTTTATATGACAATAATCATTTCTTAAAACACTTCTCGAACAAGACAAGATAATATCACAATATAAACAGAGTTTTGTTATTGGAACAAAACGTTCTCAATCTTTATTGTGATGTGGAGCTGAAATTGAATAGAACAATTGACAAATCTATATATATATAATAAGAATTAACATTTATAAAAAATAGTAGCAAAAAAATAGTCAGAATTTAATGCAGCCTATAAATAGTAAGTTTTATTATTTTTCTTATTTTTTCTTTAAAAATCATACAACATTAAATGTTACCTTATTATTTAAAAAATCCGGCTAATATTTATTAAGTGTGTATGTTTTTAATTTTTTTTTTCTTAGAAACAACGAACAATATTAAAATCTCGGTCTCTATATTTATAAAATCTTAATTCAAAATATAACAAAAGTTTTAGAATCTCGGTCTTTATATTTGTGCCTTTTAAAAAAAATTGAACGGTAAAAATATTCTTTAAATTGCATAATCAATCAATTAATCTTAATTTTTTAAAAATTACTGTGCTTATTTTTTATAATATGCATAAAGTAAAAAATAATTAATTCATCTTTAGATATATAATTTATAATCTTAATATACTATCATTTGGTGTAGACATTTATTATATGAATCATAATATATTTTTATTTCATAAAATTAAATATATTTAAAGAAAATAAGAAAATTTCTTCGGATCAATCGGGTGATTGAATTAGGGTATTGCCCAGGTTGATTGAATTACTTTTATGTGATATTTAAAATAGTCAAAAAACTTGACACAACTTGGTTGGTCCCAAGTGACTAAGTTATGTATCAATTCGACTACACCAAATCGATTATTGAACCTAAATATAAATTTTATATTGAAAATATTTTATTACGTGAATGTGATGTAGTCAAAACTTCAAATAATCGTATTAACAATACTTTTATGACAACATGTTTAATGATTTATGAATATTTATATATCATTTTATTAATATTTATGTAAATTAAATAATATTTTATTATAATATTTATTAATGTATAGTAAATATAAGGTTTTCAAACAATCAAGCTATTTTATTAAATCATTTGTGGTTTGTTTAGATTTTAATTTATAAACAATTTAAAAGATGTATAATATATATATATAGTATTTTTTTTAATAAATTTAAATAAAATGTGTTACTTAGATATCTAAACAATTTATAAATTCAAGTGTTTAAACAAATTGATAAATAATTTATAAATTTCTATTTTATTTAAATATGTAGTTTTATTTAAAATAATTTTAAATATAACAAAATTTATTTAGAAAATCGTATAAATCCTACCAGTCCAACCGACTGGTGTTGACGGATTTGAGATCAAATTTTTTATTCAAGCAAATAGACTGGTTATAAACCGGTTCTCAGTCCATCCGGTCGAACTGTGTCCAACACGGTTTAATTTAAAAACAATGAATAAATCATAATTAATATTATTTTATATTTAATTTATAATACAATCTTAATGTTGTTTTTCTGTGCATCGCACGGGCCACACACTAGTCCTTGAAAAAACAAAATATGATTTTCTTTATAATCTTATTTTTTATTATATTTTCAAATTATTATGTGCAGAACACACTACTAAAAAGGGGAGTTTTGCTAGTTTGGAAACTATTACCTACAACATATAATAAAAAAAAAACAGTTTAGCAAAATGTTGCTCCAGAAAATAAATTTTTACAAAGACAAATACGAAAAATACAATGATAATGAGTTTTTTTGAGATAATAATTTGTAGATGATAGATTATAGCTATGAATCATATCATTGAGTTTTTTTGAGATAATAATTTGTAGATGATAGATTATAGCTATTAATCATGACAGAAATTGGGAGGAAAACCTATATGAAGCCCAAATGGGATTCCATCCTAAAACCAATTGGTGGAAGGAGGAGTAGCCCATTAGTCTTATAAGGTGAGTCTATTTTCCATATATGAACGATGTGGGACAACTCACAAGTGATATTCTAACATGTCCCCTCACTTGTGAGTCCTTCGAAAGCCCAAGCCCAACTGGGCTGGGTACCCCAAAGCCTACTACAAACAGGCTCCCATAAACGAGTACGTGGGGGATAAACAATGAGTACGTCATCACACAGTCCAAGATAGAACCGGCTCTGATACCATGACAGAAACTGGGGGAAAATAGGTGCTGGCCCACTACCATGAAGGACACCATGAAAGAAGGGAAAAACTCATATGAAGCCCAAATGGGGTTCCATCCCAAAACCAATTGGTGGAAGGAGTAGTAGCCCATTAGTCTTATAAGGTGGGTCTATTTTCCATATATGAATGATGTGCGACAACTCACAAATGATATTCTAACAAATCAAAAAACCAGATGACGTAATAGAATCGGGCGATAAAAGTAGCCGACAAAGCCAGCTAAACATTGAATTTAGTTAAAACCTTTATTTTATAAAACCAAACTTATTTGATTTATCAAACACACTCAAGAAGTACTTCTAGTCTAGGAAGATAATATAAAATCTACTAATTTTCAATAATTTTGTTAACATCACTTTTTTTATTCGATTTAATTATTAAACAGGTCGACCCATCATATTATGCAAAAAAGATACATATTTATATTATCTATTTTATGTCTTTTATTTATTTTTTTTTAAAACGTCACATTACTAATTTAAAATATATAATAATAATAATAAATTTGTAAAGTAGTAGTCACGCCTCACAAGTCACAACAATTCAAGGAAAATAGAAATTAGTTGCAATAAAATAATTAGCTCAACAACGACCCCTTCACCAAATAACTCTCAAAATATCGCGAGAAAGAAAAACACGAGCGACTATCTCTCGTCCCTCTTTGGATCTGCAAAATCTTCGAGGTATTTCTTCTTCTTCTTCATCTCTGCAATTTCACTTTCTCGTCCGTTCAATCCTTAACTCTCCTTTTTCATTTTCCTTTCACTTAAAAGTTCTCTTTTTTCTCATGTTAAAAATGGCGGAACACAATTAATTTTGCAAAAAATCATCGTTTAGCTCATAATTCAAAGACGATTATGGCTGATCGAAAATGAACGAACTAGGAACACAGAGCATTATTGATCATCAGAAGCTCCGAATTTTATTTCCACTTCCTATTTTGTTTCTCGATTTGGGTTTTTAGGGTAAAGTAGAAATTTCCCTGTACAAATAGAAGGCAATTGCAGTAAGAAATTGTTTGAAGAGAAGTTTAAATGATGAAAACGGTGTCGCTGCTAAGATTACTGGTATATACCACCATGTTCTGTAGCTCAATTGAACTTCTGGGCTTTTGCTGACTGTTGTTTACCATTTTTGTTTTCAGGTTTTACTTCTCTGTGCTGTTCTATGCAAGCGTAGAGGAGCAGAGATTGTCACTGAGTGAGTTCAATCGTATTTGTCTTTTCCCTCTTTTCTTTGTTTGTGTGAACGATGAACATGTTAATTTGTGAAAATGTCATTTGATATTTAATCTTCTTTGATTACATAGGTGATTATTGGCATTTATTGCGTGTAACATTAGTGGCTAAAAACAGTATTTACTATTTGATTGAAGGGGATATTTAGATCGGGAGAGTATAGTCGGAAAATCTGCGACAATAAAATGCATTTTCCGTTATGCAATTCTGTTGTTTGAATCAAGCTAATATCCCCGTTTGTTAAAACTTTTATGCCGAAATTGAACTAATCGTGTGCGTATTTTCTTTTTCATGTTCAAGTTGTCTGTCAAACATGTTGTAATGTACTACTTCCTATAAGCACTCAGCTAACTTTGCCTTTGGTTCTTCATTATTGGCGACATTTTTTGATATCCATGTCAAATAATTTGATAATTTGGAAGAACATACGATACACATAATGCAAGTGAGTATTGATTTGTAAAAGATACGTTCTTTCATTTTTCGGGACAGTGGTTCGCGAAAAAGATGCGTGCTGGGAATATGCTGACCGACTGGAAGGCAACAAGGTGAGGTGCAAATTCTGTGACCGAATTCTCAATGGCGGCATTAGCCGCTTAAAGCACCATCTCTCTCGACTCCCGAGCAAAGGCGTGAACCCATGTGCCAAAGTCAGGGACGATGTGTCCCACAAGGTGAGAGAAATAATCGCGCTAAAAGATGACGGCAAGGAAAATCCAGTTCCAAGAAGACAAATTTTATCACCCGAGGTCAAATCTCCTCCCGAGCCCCCCATCCAATCACAGGCGTTGATCGCAAAACCGGTCTCTTCCATCACGCCTTCAAATATCCCCCCAAGAGACGAACACGAAAACGCCGAGAGATGCATCGCCCTTTTCTTTTTCGAGAATAAATTGGATTTCGGCATTGCTCGCTCCCCCTCCTACCACCAGATGATCGACGCCGTAAAAAAATGTGGGAATAATAATGTATTTGTGGGCCCCACAGTGGAATCGTTAAGGGCGACTTGGCTGGGGAAAATCAAATCCGAGATGCAGTTGTGGTCGAAGGGCGTCGAGAAGGAGTGGGCCATGACTGGCTGCACGGTGATAGCAGAGACGTGGGCGGATGGGAAATCGAGGGCTCTGATCAATTTTCTCGTTTCGTCTCCTTCCGGAACCTTCTTCCACAAGTCGGTGGATGCCTCTCTGTACTATAAGAACGTGAAGTACCTCTCAGACCTGTTCGACTCGGTGATTCAGGATTTTGGGGCTGAGAACGTGGTTCAAGTCATAATCGACGATGCTTTAAACTTCCCAGGATTAGCAAACCATATCCTGCAGAATTACGGGCTGGTTTTCGTGACCCCTTGCGCTTCCCAGTGCATGAATGGGATCTTGGAGGAGTTCTGCAAAGTCGACTGGGTTAACCAGTGTATTTTGCAAGCGCAGGCAGTTTCGAAATACGTGTATAACTATTTACCCGCACTCGATATGATGAAAAATTTCACCGGAGGGCAGGATATTATTAAAACCGGGGTCACCAAACACGTCTCGAATTTCCTCTCCTTACAGTCGATGCTCAAGCACAAGTCGAGACTGAAACACATGTTCAACAGCCCCGAGTTCACGACAGATCCGGCCTTCGCGAACAGGCCCCAGACGGCGACATGTGTCGGGATTCTCGACGACGGCGAGTTCTGGCGGGCAGTCGAGGAGAGCGTGGCAGTTTCCGAGCCTTTTCTGAGGGTGATGAGGGAGGTTTTGGGCGGGAAGCCAGCCGTGGGGTTCGTGTACGAGATGATGACACGGGCGAAAGAGTCGATACGGACTTATTACATTATGGACGAGGTGAAATGCAAAACGTTGCTAGACATTGTGGATAGAAAGTGGCAGAATAGCCTGCACTCGCCTTTGCATTCGGCGGCGGCTTTCTTGAACCCGGGCGTGCAGTATAATCCCGAGATTAAGTTCCTTGGGTCGATTAAGGAGGAGTTCTTTAGGGTGCTCGAGAAGCTTCTGCCGACTCCTGAGTTGAGGCGGGACATAACTAAGCAGATTCTTTTGTTTACGAGGGGAAGTGGGATGTTTGGGTGTAGCCTCGCGAAGGAGGCCATCGATACTGTTTCGCCTGGTGAGTTGCCATTTTCTTTTCTTTTTGTTTTTTTTTTTTAAACGATTATGTTAAAAAATCTACTCATGAACACCAAAAGCTACCGAATTAGATAACCTCTGAAAAACCCGTTTGCAGGCATTTGGTGGGAACAGTTTGGGGACGGGGCACCCATGCTTCAACGTGTGGCCATTCGAATACTAAGCCAAGTCTGCAGCACTTGCAATTTCGAGAAGCAATGGACAGCCTCCCAACAAATACACTCTGAGAAGCGCAACAAAATCGATAAGGAGACTCTTAACGACTTGCTTTACGTCCATTATAATCTGAGGCTGGAAAAATCCTTGAAAACAAACCACTCGGAAATGGATCCACTTCAGATGGAGGATTTGGATATGACGTCAGATTGGGTGGAGGAGGCCGAGAGCCCGAGCCCGGTCCAGTGGCTCGACAGGTTTGGTTCGGCCCTTGAGGGTGGAGATGTTGGGGATCTGAACACGCGGCAGTTTAGTGCTGCTATTTTTGGCGCGGGTGATAATATTTTCAATTTGTAGGTTTTTATATCATGCTGGTGTTTGTACAAAATGAGTATTAATCCTTTTCAATAGGTACATGTATTGTAGAATTGTAGAAGTTTGTATCTTTTGTGATGAGTAGTAGGGATCATAATTCTCTGCCAAGTATCATACTGAATTGAATTGTGATGCCTTTAGCAAAACACTGATCAATATATTTTTTACTTGAAGAAAAAGCAAAAAACGTGCTCTTCAAGATGTGGCATGATTATTGCTATAGAATGAATCAAAGAATGTGTAATCAAGAAGCATTCATAGTTCATACTCATGCTGCAAGCAACTGCCCGAGCTGAATTTATTGTTGTGATCTCTCTTTCAAAGTTGCGAAACACATTTGGCTATATTTTCGATTTTACCAACTCTATGAATCATAAGCGCACCAGTATGTTGGTAAATGGTAACCCTATCGGCAAATAGGATTCTTACCAAATATATCATAGAGTAGCAATACATGGCCAAAATACAGTAAATCCATTAAAATCAATCACAGTAGAAAAGAAGAATATAAAACGTTTATATAAGAGAATCCCTATACAATCATATAAGTATCTTCACACACTACTTATCCAACCAAACAAAATCAAACTTTCAACACATCAACCAACTTCAAATCTTCATCTCCTCTTTAGTTTCCCATCGCCGTTATCTCATGATGGACTGTTGAGAAAATGAGCCAACGCCTTATCTGTATCGTTGTCATACATGATCAAAGCTTCCGCAACATTGTTAGACGAGAATCCCATTTCTCGTAAAAGAGTAAATCCATTGGCAAATTCCTTCACCTGAGATTATAAGCAGAGCAAAAAATTATCAACACTTTGCTTTCCATATTCAACCACTTCTCCTTTTCTCAGTTTGTTTTTCCTGTTAGAGCATTAAAAACCTACCTCATTATATGCAGCACTAGAGATCAATAACTATCTCCCTAGATATATTCAGACCAATTGATAATACCTTGTCTGTGGATATATATCAGGGCAAGCAAAAGAATCTTCTTTTTTACATTGTTCATAATCTTCCCATCCATGAGAATTCTCTATAATGTTTACAGTAAATATAATTTAAAGATATTACAAAGGGCAAGAGCTTCTTTTACCTTAGTGGGATTGTCTCCGTAATTCGCAACCGCAAGAGGCACAGCCTCTCTGCTAAGACCCGCTGCTATATATTTGCTCAATATAGGATCTGTAGTAGAACCCTGCAATCAAAAAGGCCAATTTACACAATGATACAGACTCATCCATTAAGAATACCAAACAAAAAGTTGTCGAATTATTACAGAAAAAAAGCATCTATCAGACAATAACCGAGCACTCATCCACCCAAAAAAGAGAGGTGGGGGAAGGGATCGGGTTGTTCAATTAGAACAAACTGAACTTCCAAGACAAACAAAATCCATAACCATAACAGTAAACGACAATGACACATCAATCTAGCAACAAGTCAAATAGCTGTTCTGAACATTCATATTTTGAGCAACAAATGAAAATCTGCTAATGTCCAATTTAGCAAAATTGGGAACGTACATATGAAGGTGTCGGTTCAGCTGCCTTTGGCGGACCATATTCGATACCAAGCCTGCTCCAGTTGGGATTATCCTTCACTGCCTCGGCTAAAACATTCCTCTCGAAATCGAAATCAAAGTGGAAATTACTTCTTGGTATTTCCCCCAATTGTGGCAATAACGCAGGCTGAAAAAATCAATTGAATTGTTACCTTGAACCAATCAATGAAGATGCAACACTAAAAAACACAGAAAAAAAAAAGAACAGTTAATAATAAACGTACAGGTGGTGTGATCCGGTATTCGGGTTTTATAGAAACCCTAATTCCAACCCCAGCTGCAAATCGAACATACAAGAAACAAACAAAACACATCATCGATCGATATCAACAAATAAAGTCACTAAAATACGAGCTTTTGTTAAACGCACAGCTGGAGGGGGCAGGCGGAGCGTGGTGGAAAGGGGGGTTTCGGATGTGCGCGGCGGAGGAGTGGGCTCCGGCGCCGCCGATCTTCGGGTACAGCGACGGCGATTGACCGTACGGCGAGTGAGCTGCAGGCGCAGACGACGGTGCGGCGGCGGGGGGAGGCCGACTAAACGACGGGATGTCCGAATCGTACGGCGACGATCCGCCGGTGCGCTTTCTGAAATCGTACTCCATGGTTCTGTTGCTCCGATTCGAAGGTTGATTTTTTTAGGGGGTTGAATTTGCAATTGTGGTCTTTTACCTTGGGCAAACTATAAATGAGACAGAAATTTGAGTGGAAAAACAATCCAAACATAAGCAGGATAAATAAGTAAACAATTTGTTTTTTAAATAAAATACAATTTTACTCAACTATTATGAGGGATAAATATTCAGTTTTATGCAAAAAAAAAGTAACCATAATAGTATTACAAAAATTATGATTGGATAAGAGAAAAAAAATATGACAGTAATTCTTGTATGAAACGACTTGATGGTCAACCCATTTTATTTTTTTAATAAAAATGTATACTTATATTATGAAATTTCATTTTTTATTTTTATTAATTTTCATGATAACTTTTTTTAATATATACATAATTATTACAAAGATATGATTGTCCAACCTTCATGATATGCATATTTATGTGTTAACAAATAGTGTCATCAATATAAAAGTGTCAACTGTCTTATTTATAATGTTCGACTAGTATTCGTTCTTGTGTACATGCATATATACAAACAAATTTAATAGTAAGTTAGATAATATACATATCACATTTTATAAATTTTGTTAATAGTAAAAATGAGCAATATAAATATAAACTATTTAACTTACATAAATATTATATCGATTACAATAGTGTATTTTTTACAATCTTGGTTGATTATAACCAATTCAATAGATAAAATAACATCAAAATTGTTATTATAGCAATCGTGTAAGATTTTTAAGAGATTTGATTATGCCATAAAAAATAATTAATTATTTTTAATAAAAAAAATCGTTTAATGAGTTGTAAGAAACATTATTTTAAATAAATAGTTTAGAAAAAAAAGTTAGAATATAAAATCATTAAACGTGACTTTGTATTTAGTTAGTAGTAACTATTCAATAAAATAAATAAAAAATATAATTACTGAATTAATTAATGCATATATATTCGAATAAATGAGATATATTTTAGTATGAAAGTATGCTATTGATAGTAAACAATTGAAGTGGTGTTTGACTCTTGAAGTTTTGTGGTTGGAATAATTCGTGCCTAAAAACGCCGGCAAACCAAAACAGTGAAGTATCCCAGCTGCCGGTTGGTTGTACAAAAACCGATTCATTTTAGTTCCCAGTTTGAGTACTGTATTGATTTTTTTTTTTTTAATTTTTTATTTTTCTGATTGATTGATATACAGATTCCAGCTGATTTGAGTATTGTTGATTTAGATATTCCTTTCAGCTTAATTTTCACAGTTGGGGCTACCGTGAATTGCTACTCTAATCTTGCAGTTTTAGCTGTTATCACGTGGCAAGTTTTGTTCATTTCGTTACCGATTATCTATCTCGCTATACGCTTGCAGGTAATTAACTGTATTGATGTCCAAAGTGCAAAAAATGACAAAAATTTGACTAAGAAAGAAAAAAATCTCATATATGAACATCTAAAGAGTTGGTGTGAATAAACGGGACCACAATTAAACGCTGCAAAAAGTTATTTGGATATTGTTGTTTAAGGATTTCGATTGGAAATAGTCTAGTTGTAACTGCATTATGTAAGGTTATTATGCCAATTTGTGTGCAGTGATTTCTATTGCCTGGACGGTATTCAAGAACTGAAACCTTAACCGAAACAATATAATCGATTCGGTTAACACATTGAATCGTGCATAAAATGAAAAGGATTCGAACCGTAGCATAACGTTTTGGTTAATGCAGTACCTTGAGTAACTGAATTACAAAATGTAAACCGGTCAAAAAATTATGGCTCACTTACGAAAAATCGACAACCTAGTTGAAAATGAAGAAACGGATAGTAAAAATCAAGAATAGAAACGATAGTGCATTTAAAATAATAAAAAAAAAACATTCATATTATTGTGAATACATAGTCTGTTACTCAGATTAATACAAAAGAAGAAACAAGAATTGGAAACAGTTTATAAAAAAAAAAAACCAAAATGTTTATTTTTTGAAAATAAACAGATCAAATGGTTATTTTCAGTTCGGCCCCGGGCCAAATTACGTTTCTAAAACCTAAGGGGGCGATTGCATACAAATTGTACAGTAAAAAACCAATCAAAACTCAAATTTAACTCAACTCCACTATCTCCAATATTATCAATACAATTAAATAATACCAACCAATTATTCTTACACATCACATCAACTTTAATTCACTATTCATTTTTACTCACATAATTTTAACTAACTATCACTTCCAATCATTTTCTCCTACTATTACATCAAATCAATTTTAATTATTTTACTTTAAATATTATTTTAATATATCCACTAACAATTAACCATATCACATTTTTTCAAACTTAACTATAATTAAAAAAAACCTAATTTTTTACCAATTGAATTCATATCCAATCACTCCCAAAGAACTGGACAGGGCAACAAGGGAAACCCATGAGAGGAAAAAACAGTAAAGTCCAAATAATTTGCAAATTATACCTCTAAAAATGGTTAAAAATCGCCGAGGCTATTTAAAGAAATCTCCCGCTCATATTTTTGAAACTTTCCCGCCCAAATCTGAAAATCCATCGGCGCATATTAGCATTGTCTGCTTTTCTTCAACTTGGTCTCACTTTTCCTCTCCTGTCATTACTTAACCACCGCACCTTAACACCGCCGCCGCATTAAAACCCTCCCGCCGATGGCGCCGGTGCATCTAGCTCCCCCAGACTTCTCCAAAACGCAACGCTTGGTCCTCCTCGTAGATCTTCACCCACTTCTCGCCGTGCGAAATCCTTCCTCCTACATCGCCGCCGTCATATGCGCCGCCGACCGCCTCCTCCGCTTCCCTCCTCTCTCCGCTTCTCTTTCCGCCTTCAAGCTCTTCTTGTCCTCCCTCTCCCCCCACCGCGCCGAAGCTGTTCTCCCCCGCCACCTCTCTACGACGCCGACGCCCCTCTCCTTCAATCTTGCTCCCCAAACCCTAGATTCTCTCTACACCGCCTTAAACTTCATTCCTCTCATTTCCGATCTGCAAAATGAGCCGTTCAGCTCGCGTGCTTCATATACCGCCAGCTCGTTGGTCCAGTTGATTCATGACTCTGTATGGGAGACCGAGAAGAAAAATGATAGCTTGTCTGGTGAGGATTCTTCTATTGATAGCGGATTTATGAAAATTCCTTCGAATATGGTTATTCTATTTTCACCTATTTCTCAGTCAGTTGATAATTTGGTTGATTATTTGGAAATGCGTGATTTTGATGAGGTGTATTGTGCTGTAAAAGAGGCATTTGCTATGAGGGACATTCGTTTGTGTTGGGTAGATGTCAAAGCTGATGCCTTAGAAACTGAAGTGGCTGATATCAAGAAAAACGATGGTAGGGATGAATTACTAAATTTGAGGAATTTCATTGAAAAAATGGGATGGGGTTTTTGTTCTAGCGATATGATTGTTCTGGGATCAGCCTTGCTTCCGTTAGGTCTGATTTATCCAAGAATCGGGGTGTCATTTATTATGGATTATGCTTATACTAATAAGATAGAATCTACTGGGGAGCTGAGCTTAGAAATACTGGACGTGCACGGGATGCCATTAGAATGCAAATTTTGTCATCTTGAGTTTGTGAAGATAAATAGTTTGCCTTGCACTCTGAAAAATGGTGATATTCTGAGTGACACTCAGTCCAGAGATCAACAGAGCTCGCATGATATAGATGGTTTTTTTCTCGGTTTAGGTGAAGGGAGAGTGAAGGTACATGTTAAGAGTGTCTGTAGATATGACGAGTATGAGATTACTGGAGGGCCGTCAGAGATTTTATTAGTACGTGAATTTTTCCATGTATCGGGTAAAATCGAGACAAAGAGTGGCAATGACTTTCTTGCAGACAGGGTACTTGATATGCTGCATGAAGAGAAGGGTGGAGTTACTTGTACAAAACAACTACCTACATGGCAAATGTTCCTGAGTTTTCTTCATATACAAAGTTACTTAGCCTTTGTGTCCCTCTTGAGCAATAGTGGAGATGCATTGATGGGTTGTCTGAAGCCTTTGACAGCTCACTTAGCAATCCTCTATGTTATGGACGGTAGTCATGTTATAGTTAGAAATACTAGTGGTTCCAATACCAAACCCTCAACATCTGGTAATTGCATACAGTACAGGGATGGGAAAATGAGAAAGAGCCAAAGAAACTTATATCAGAAAATGACATGGAATTCCTTCTGCAAAGCTGCCTTTGAAAGATCTAATTTAAACTTGATTGATTTTTACCGGGCTAGATATGAAAATTCCAAGAGGCTAAAGTTCCTTACGTGCTGGATGAAACAAATTAGTAAAGTCGATGTGGATTTATCAACAGCACTACCTGGATCCAACTCAGTCGGGGAATTAGCTGCTTCTAATGCATTTTTATCTAAACCATCTACAGCAGAAGATGAAGCTCATCTCGTTCCAAGCTCGGAGACTTCAGAAAAGTTTTTCAACAATCTTTCACAGAAAATGCAGCATGGCCTGGAATCAGGAATGGACTTGCAGAGTCTGGCAGAGCATGTTGTCAAATCATCGGTTCACTGGTTAAGTCGTAACTGTGAAATTGGAAGTAATTCAGAACGTCAACAATTGCTGGGAATTTCAGATGATTCTCAGAGTGACAGTGTTGGTAAATTAGTAAAACAGCTACTAAAGTCGCCTAAGGAAATGAAGGATATACACCAGGATTTGAAATCCTGTTCGACTGAAAATATCATCAGAATGTATCCTTATCACCTTTGTTTATATTTTCCAGTGCCATTTTTTAATTTCCTTATCCTTTTATTTAAGTGTTTCCTTAACTCCCATTAGATACGAATTGCAGATTTTTCTTCGTATAGAGATTCTGAGATCTGAAGGTGTAGCCATTTTCAGAGAATCTAGAAAAAAGAAGCTGATGAAGCAGATATGTTATATATTAGAGATCATACAGTACCTCATAGCAGGCGGAGTTCATGGTCATGTTAGCTTATATGATTATGTTGAACGGACTATTAGAGCAAGGTAAACACTTTGCTTGAAATAAGTTAATATTACTTTCTCTTTAATTTCAAGTTTGTCTGTAGAAATGAAACTGAGAAAAAAAAAAAGGTAGGTAATGCCTAGTAATCTGATTCTCATAAGTAGCCTAAAATGCCTTCCTTTGTCAATTGTACCAAGAAAAATATGACAATGGAGTAGTCTTCGAAAACTGCGTACTCACAAGAACTCCCGAATAGACTAAGTAAACATGAAACTTAAATTTGTCCAGGTACATCGATAAAGTTGAAGACATCGTGGAAAAGATATATAAAGAAATGGACTTACTGCCATTTGGTGACGAGGAACAAACTCCGATCCTTTTGTTCAACAGTGAGGACAGCGACCAATCGTGGAGGGACAAGTGTAACATTAATGAAAGAGTTGAGACCAATAACATTAGTCATTCTTTCTCTACTGAAGGTGAAACCTCACAGCTCCCTATAAACAATCTCGATAGCCCGCAAGAGATTGGGCAGGACGAGTACACCCGAATCCTACACGAAGCCCATGAGAGGAGGGAGCAGGCCCGAAGGCGTGCCCCTTTTGTGGGCAAGGCCCGTGATTTGCAGCGAGTGTGGGCCCCAAAACTGCCGAATGTGACGAAAGGCAAGTTCTGTTCTGGCCCAAGCAAATATAAGAGGAAGAAGGATAGAGAATAGTTTTGTACTTGTATATGAGACTCGAATGGTGGGATATAAACGGGCTTGCTCGGGAGTAAATTGGCAATGGAGATAAAACGCACGACGAGCCTGGAGGACAACTGATGATAAATGGGATGTGATGTGAAAGTGAAACCATATGATTGAGAAAATTGGTGATGAAGATGTTTATATTGTATTCTCTTTGCCAGGTTACACATTGTCTTTGTGAGGTACTTGATTCAACTCTCTAAAGTGTAGTTGATTTTCACATTTTTCTTTCATTTTGATGTAAAGGAATCATATTAATATTAGAGCTGGGAACTACAGCGCGGCCATTGTCGGGAGCGTTTGAGGAAATTAATGAAAGTTTGCATTTTTGCAGTTTAATTAAGTAATAATCCATGTTTGTTACACGCCGTGTTTTTTCCTGTCTACTGCTTTTCAGGCGATAATAGACACGAGTATAACTGTAGAAAACTTACTGCGTGGGGGTTAGATTTCACCAAAATGTAGTTTAGTTATTGAATTTTTAATCGTTGGATAACACACAAGTGGTATGATGGATGTGTATGTTAATATTGATCTAATAGTAAAAAAAAAAAATGATAACTGTATTGTAGTTACTAGGATCAAATCTTTTTTGTGTGTAGATGTAAGTAGAGAATAACAAAAATAAAGTTTAGCAGTAAGTTTGCTGTTTTAATAATTTCAAATTAAATGTTCTATTTTTTAAAAAATATATATAGGAGTCGACTTTGCCAATTTTATTGAAAATGTTAAGTTGGCTCATATACTGTGTGATAATTTAATACTTAAATTCACCGTCATTTCATCTAGAGTTGACTTTACCAATTTTTTACTCGACTAGGATATCACTTATCAGGATAATCAACAAGTCAACAAATAATTTATTTGTTGATTAATATTGAGCTTACATTAATTTGTATGACACGAATCTATAAGGGATATCATATTGGTCCAAAAAAGATACGTCGGCAAAATAAAGGCGAGGAAGAAGCAAAAGGTAGATTTTGTTGGACGTTAAAATGATGAATAACGTGACCTAATTTATCTTCAAATCCACAGATATATGTACTTTTGCAGATATACTGTTCTATCATGGAATGATAAAACATTGCGGACTACAAAAAATGGAGGCCAATAAAATTAATCTGAAATAAGAATGTAAGATGGAAAGAAGTTTATATATATTGGCGTGTCCACATATTTATATCTCTTAAGTATTACTCCATTCATTTTGTTTTAAATGTCACTTTAGATCAACTATTTAGCTTAGAATTATACTATTGTTTCAATTATATCTACACGAAAATTTTAATAAAAATCTCATATTTTTAGTTACTATAAAATCCTCATTCTCTTAACATTATTATGAAAAAGAAATACTGAAATATGTAATTTTAAATTTTTTAATATAAATTATATATTTTGACTAATACTCCAATTGTTAAATTTTCTATTTTTCTCTAAAACAACAACTATATTAATAAATATGGAATATTTTAATATTATTCTAAGAATGATTGATGGTATTCTTGCCCATTTCCGTACACGCCCGTGAGATATAAATGCACATAAACAATGCAAAATAAAGCATAAACTAAGATACTCTAGACTTTCTTTCAATAATAGAGAGAATAAAATCTAGCTAGTTGGAGTTCATCAAACCTTTCATGCGCATTGTTTTGCCTCTTTGCACTTAGACAAGAAAAAGGAGAACTCAAAAGAATGAATATAAAGATATATACTGCAGAATTTATGATATATTGGAATGGTATATACCTGTAATATTATTTCCCTATATTAAAAAATTACAATAAAATTTACTTTTGGAATGGTATATACCTGTAATATTCTTTCCCTATATTAAAGAATTACAATAAAATTTACTTTTGGGGTGTAAAACTTCAATTTACCATCTTTTTCGCTCTCTATTTAGGCCGGCCAGGTAATTATTTTTGATAGGAAAAAGATATACCTTTCCAACCAAATAAGAAGAGCTCCCAATTGATAAACATAATATATTTATTAGAGTTTACACCGTGTGAAACGCAATTGCATTTTTACCAAATCCTTTTATATGCATACTTTTATTATTTTATTTTATTTATTTATTTTTTTGTTTAGTTTTTGTTTGGAGTTGGACCTTATGTTGACATAATTTGGTCATGTTCCATTTGTTATTTCCTCTCAAAAGCTATATTATTCAACTACCCATGTATATATATTATTTTTTTTTAAAAAAATATATATTTTATCATCTCTATCAACACACATATTGCCCATCCAAACATTGTGATAAAAAAAATATATTAAAGGTACCAAGGTGGCAATCAATTGTGTACGAGTCTCTAGTTGTGTTGAGACAAAAAAACTTGTGATATTTGTATCATATCATTCAGCATTAA
This sequence comes from Striga asiatica, assembly GCA_008636005.1. Taxonomy (NCBI): domain Eukaryota; kingdom Viridiplantae; phylum Streptophyta; class Magnoliopsida; order Lamiales; family Orobanchaceae; genus Striga; species Striga asiatica. Next base: position 519,684 of record BKCP01004872.1, read on the forward strand.
TCCAGTTTGATTTATCATTTTCCTTTCTTTATTTAATATTTATATGGGACAGGTTCAAAATCAACAATTCACATTTTGATGATACATTATTCGGTAAATGGGTTGTTTAATCAATCTAAAAAAAATATATTCATTCATATATTATACAGGTGAACGGTACTAAAATTGTTCATTATTTCAAACAAAAGTATTTAAGATTTAGAAAATAAATAATAGATTTTAAGATTTCAAACTTTATTCTAAGTTCTAGTTTGATACATCTCCCAAATATGTACAATTCCCGTGGTTTAACTTTAAACACACAAATCATTCACATATTTAATAGTATGTTGGGTAATTATAGTTGTTTAACAAAACGAGTAGCTCGGAAGTTCAACTTAACTTACTAAAGCTCGAACTCGTTAAAGTATGAACCTGTCAATAAAAATTCCAGTATCAAAAGTTCGAACTTTCCTCGATTAATTGTGAGCCCTAGTTGTTATGTACTGCTTGAGAAAGGTACTATGCCCGGAAAAAACAACCATTTAATAAGGTTATGTTTGTTAAAACTTAATTGATTATGATTTATGACTGAAAAACTAACTTATATGATAAATGTGTTTGGTAAAATTAAAAAATAAGTTAGTTCAAATTATGATTTTATTTGAAAAACTACTCAAAGAAGTTTATGGGATAAACTCGAGTTTTAATACTACTAAAGCAAATCCATTTGAATATGAAAGACTTATAAGTTCATTAAATAAGTTATAAGCTAATTTATATATACTTGCAAAAAAAGTGTATCAAACATCAATTTGCCAATTAAAATCAATTTTTCTTGTTCCAAAGGGAAAATAAAGGTAGAAACATGATTTTAAAAAGAAAAATAAAGAAAAAAAGGAAAACAAATAAAACGTAACTATCAGTGGGGACCGCGGCGCACCATTATTTATCGATTGCGAGCCGCTGCTTAGGCAGTCAAATTGACGTCATCCCTTACGACATCTTCAATTCTGGACTTGGTTGCGATTTCGTGTCCTCGTGTGTCGGTGTGTGTAGGTCTTGGTTCTTACGGTGCACGGTGGCTTGAAAAAAATAAATAAATAAAATGTCCTCTAAAATTTATAAATCCTACAAAATAAATACAATTTAAGCTAGAACCAAAATATAAATACAAATTATTATTAGTCTTGTTAAATTTAATTTCACAAATTTTTATCAAAATTGAATATCATTGTTATTATTTTGAGAATATTTGGTAAATAACACGTAATTAGTTTATATCTTATCTTATTTAGTAGTTTATAGTTTTTGTATTCGAATGTGTTTGACTGTGGAGGATGATTTTTTTAATGGATCCAAACTTAAAAAAATATTGTATATAAATAAAAAACTATAGGGATATTTATTTTTATAATTAATTAACTTATTACCGTGTCTTTGTTATAACCATATATTATTTGGTATCAATTTGAAGTTAATTTATCAGTCACTTATCTAGTTTTTTAGCTAAATTTATTAATCTTATAATTATCAATTGACTTTTTAACTGAAATTTTTAACTGGATTTGTCAATCATACCAAGATTGATGTATCAAAATTCAATATGTTATGTACATCTATATATATATAATAAGAATTAACATTTACTAAAAATAGTAGCAAAAAATTTAGGAAACATTTAATATATATTATTTTTAGAATTTTTTTAAATATATACATTAATTTCTTCCATATACACGTTTTCAAATAAGATCAAATAAAATATGATCAAAAAATTACTTAAATAAATTTATTAATATCTGCAATATTTTCATTAATATTTATTATAATAAATTACAAGATTGATTTCCATGATCCATATTGATAATATTTTGGTCAAGATAAATATTACACCATATGTTAAGTTCTAACCATAATATTAATTTTTTTTTTTCATAAATATTCACTTTTTATCCAAAAATATTTATGGAAAATCGTAACAGGTTAGGTAATTTTTTTTTTAAGTAATCAGACAAAATCAAGTTGGTGAATTAATCTTTGCCAATAAATTTTTTTCTTAAGCTTTATTTTGTTAAATATAAAAAATAAATTATTCTTCAAATTAATATAATTTACTATTTAAGAGATAATGACTAGATACATTAAATAATTTTACTAATGGTAAAAAATTAAATTTGAAATGTATTAAATATTTTTTTAGGATTTATTTGAATATGATTGGCACCCATGATTATTTTTTTTAATTTTCATTTATTTCTATAATTAAATTCTTGTAAAATATATTTTCATTGCAGAGTATGCTAAATAAACTATAAATCCTTATAATACGAATTAGAAAAATCTTGATCGTAGAAGAGATTGAGTTTTTGGCATTTCCTAATTAGTATACAAAATTAAATTCTAAAAAAGCATGTGTATATTTTGTAAAATATTTATACACTATTTAATTTTAAATTTATTTACATATTTTAAATTGATTACATAAATAAATAATACTAACGTGCATGAAATATTTTTATTACATAAAATAAAAAGAAAAAAAGACGTACAACTTCTATAACTTTTATAAATAATAATGACATTATATGACAACAAAGTTTATAATAAAATAATAGTTAAGTATTATATAGTGAACAAGAATAAGTAAAATGTTATTATCTCTTATATCAAAGAGTAAATATATATATATATTAAAATTAAATTTATATTATTATAAATGTGTTAGTGAGATAATATATTAATTATTTTACAAGTTAGCCCTAACATGCTCATATTTAATGTTTTGAATAAAAAACAACGCGTGCAAAATAGAATGTAACCTTGTTGTTTATTACACTTAACGCTGATTAAAAGGGGTGAAAAATAGATGATAACCTTTATATACTTAAATAGACAAAACCTGTGAAAATAACTCATTTAATATTTTTGTCTCGTGCATCACACGGTACATACTAGTTTTGATTTATAACATAATGTTAATATTTTTCCTTTTTAAATACAAGCTATTTATAATTCATTATGTTTTGAAATATTGCTACAATCTTGCAATACTTTCCAACTCTCGCGCAATATGATTACAATCTCAATATTTATGGAGCCAAATCACACATTTCAACAAATAAATACATTCATTTCAAATTATATCAACTGCAATAACATAATATAAATACCATGACCATAATCTAATTACTATTTATAATTTCAAACAATTATATCACCAAAAGTACATTTTTTCTCCCTATATAATCTGGCTGTAACATAAATTTTGTGTGCGATTACAAAAACCACAAAATATTACCCAAATAATGAGAGTTGACCTTGACCAGCGAGACCGCACAAGGAAAATTAACGCGCGAGCGCGGAGGATAAACAACGCCACCCCACCTAACGTGCGCCGATGTCTTAAAATGCGCCCGGCGTCCAATATTAATTCGAGTTTCCCTTCGTTATCTCCACTCATTTTCTCCAGAGTTCTTTTGTCTCTCTCTTGGACGGCCTCGGATTTGCCGGTTCGTCGAAAAACCCTAGTTTTCTCCGAAGGCGGCGCATTCTATGCTGAGGTATTCATCGAATCCCTGTGTTTTCTCGTGCTGCTTGAGCTTTAATTGTGTAGGGAAAATACAATTCAGTATAAATGACTGAGATTGATTTCGTCTTCTCATCTCGTTTGTGATTGTTTCGTGTTTTTTTTGTTTCTATTTTCGGAACAAAGTAGGAAAAAAGTTTGCCTTTTCCCGCAAATTATTGGAAATGATGAAATTAATTTCCGTCCCTGTTTTATTGATTTTTAATCTGTGAATGGTTTTGGATTGCTTTTAATGGTCTGTTGGTAGGGTGTGTTCAAAGCTGAATTTAATACCTTAGTTAAATGTATGTTACGGGAAAATAATTTCCAGTGAATTAGTGCTGGTGGTTTTCATTGAATTTGTGTCTTGTATTTCTATGCTACACTGTTCTTCGAATTTACTGCCGTGATTTTGTTTGCATTATATTTCTTACACTCTTGTATATATATGTGTATGTAAAAATTAAAAAGAAAAGAAGAGAAAAAAAAAACCAGTTTTGATTTAATGATTTATGTCTAGAAATGGGTAAAAATGAAAAGGAATAGGAGTGAACTCTAAGCAGTTTTAATTTATAGAGTTACCTCAGTCCCAGCATCAAATAAAGGTAAAATAGTTGGAATAATTTCCCTTCAGTTGCAGATCTTGCTGCTAGGTTTAGTAAGTATCTAAAAGTACGGTATGTTTTTTTTTTTTCTTTTCAGAAACCTGCAACATTATGTTGTTTCGGGATTTCTTATAAGGGTTATTGCATCATAATAATTTTTTGGATTCTCTCAATTTTCGAGCTGTCCAATTTCATCTATGAAAAACTGAGCTGATATTATATTCATCTTCTCGCGACAGGATGACAGACTTTCTCTTGGCAACGGATGTAAAATTTCTTCTCGCTTGATCGTTTCTTGCAATTCTTGAAGTGCTAAACTTTTGTGCGTACCTTCTGATAATGGATCGCAAGGACACGTCAGGCTTTGTCAGTGGTGGCTGCTTCATCTTCTAAGCTCTGTGTCGATTTTTTAGTTATTAGATTTTCTCCTTTTGAAGTCCGGCAACCTATTCTTTTTCCTGTTCATATCTTTTCCTTTTTTCACTTTTAGTTTGATATATCCAAGTTGTGAATTCTCATTTGCATGGATGGCACCCCTGACTACACCATTACAATGGCCCACATGTCCGAACATTGGGCCAAACTCGATTTCCCAACTGTTACCCCTTTAGAATTTAATTTGCATGGTGTGCCGATCCCTTTTACCCCCAACAAGAGAACATGCATCACCCGCAATCCGCCTTTCAACAACGATGGATCTGCTCTGGTTTTTGGGCTGGGCCTCTCGTCCAATTCCTGCACAACCATGTGCTTGGGAAGAGAAAATGAAGAGGATTCCTCGATCGACCTCAATTTAAGCATCAACTTCAATGCTGACGACAAGAAGCCGTCCGATCCAAAGTTCCCGATTGGGAATTTGAATGCAACCAACAAAAGGAAGCCCGTTTTAGACCTCGAATTAAGCCTGTCCACCGCTAACGCCGAATCCGATGCAACCACCATTCCCGATAAGAACCCGTCGGAGGACGAAGGCTCGACTCCATCCCATTCGAAATCCGTGCCGAAACGTAAGACCCGAGCGAAAACATGCGGGCACGAGGGGTGCACGCGCGGGGCTCGAGGCGCGTCGGCCCTCTGCATCGGCCAC
>BKCP01004872.1:525085-554064 GCA_008636005.1 Striga asiatica
CAAGGCTCATGGAGGGGGGAAACGGTGTGAGTTTCCCGGGGGATGCGGAAAGGGTGCGGAAGGGAGCACTCCGTTTTGTAAAGCGCACGGTGGGGGGAAACGGTGTGCGTTTCCCGAGGGTTGCGGGAGGAGTGTTCATGGAGGGACGGCGTTTTGTGTGGGACATGGAGGGGGGAAGAGGTGCGCGGAGAATGGGTGCACCAAGAGCGCGAGGGGGAAGACGAGCCACTGCGTGAGGCATGGAGGGGGGAGGAGGTGCGCGTTTCCCGGGGGTTGTGGGAAGAGCGCGCAGGGGAGAACCGACCGGTGCAAGGCGCACGGCGGCGGGAAGTTGGGACTCTATGCGGCGCAGGTGCGTGGGAAGGATGATGAGGAGTCCACTTCGGTGGTACGCGTGGAGTTTGATGCCAAGGGGAATAATAATGATGTTGTTTTGGGGGATGGGGGATTGGAGGAATATTCCCTTCCGGAAGGGAGGGTGCACGGAGGGGGATTGATGGCGATGCTGAGAGGGGGTGCTGCGTGTGGTCGAGAGGGAAACCGATACAAAGGGTGAAGGATGATTTATGTTGTTGTGTCGTGTTTATTTTGGTTTTGTATCATGGATTATGTAATGGTTTGGAAGAAAACTGTCTTGTTGTATTATGCAGGTTAAGAGGGTGAAGGTGAGAAAGATGGGGTCTTCTACAGTCTGGTTGTCTAGGGTGTTCTTGTGTGAATATCTGTGATGATGAACATGATGGTTGTAAAGTATTACTTTAGTTGTGTTCCTATTCATGTTAAGGTGGCAGTTCATGTATCTGGTTATGAAGTTGGAAATTGGAAGTCTTTTATCATGGTTCTTGTTTATGAAGTTTGTTTTGGTTCTCGGGACAGATTTGGGTGGTCTATATTTTTGAAGGTGCCATTAATTATTATAACATTCATTTGGTTGGTTTTTACTTTTGAAGGTGCCATTATTATTATTATTATTATTATTACCTTTTTTTTTTTATTTATTATAAAAGTTGCCATCTATCATATATTCATTTGTTTTTACATATGCATATTCGAGCCGAGGAAAAAGAAAATGCAATATTAAAACAATTAAGACACGAGACAATGGGGTTTGTAATGATCAAGTATGTTCATATTTCTTCTCAACAGTCGAGATGTTTTACCTTCTGTCTATTTTAACTTCTTCAATTCTCCCCTAAAAATGAAAAAAAAAAAAGGCACATTGTTGAAATAGAGGAAAAGCAGCTACAACAAACAACGGGCAGCCAAAGAACATCAAGACGTGGATGTGACCCTGACCGAATGATCAGCCGAGCCAGTTAAGAAGATGGGCAAAGTTGGATGCCAATCTACCGTCGTGATGGGTCCACCGTGAGAAAGAGTTCTCAAGCCAGTCATTTCGCCTCGGACCTGATAGTAGTAAAATACGAAAAGAAGACGGAAAAAAGAAGAAAAATTGACTTAGACATCAGTAGTAAAAACCTATTGGAATACAGGTCAAGAATGTAAGAAGTATTTGTTTCAAGTTAACCTGGTATATTGGAGCTTGTAATGAACTAGAAGTCACGAGAAGCCTCTTTCCATTGACATCCAAAGCCATTTGATGTCTCCACTGATATGAATTCTCACTGTTGCAAAACCTATATCAAGTAAACAAGTCATCACAGTATTCATAAGAAACTAGCTACTGCATGGCATTCTATAAACATGTAGCAAGTAATTTCTTGTGTTAAAGTTAAACCCATGCAGATAGTAAAATTGCACGAATAACTTCATACCTGCTGCAATTTCGTGACCAAAGAATTTGTCCTTGATTGTGCAAGCTCCATTCAAATATCTGCGTATTCAAACTGTCCGATTAGACTCTCGAAAATTCCAGCAAAGGCAATTTAACTTGTGTTAATGTGCAAAGGGACACATATGATAATACACCAATATTAATGTCAAACGGCTAAAATTCAAGGATACTTGCATTTCCATCAGTTCCCAAGCTAAAAATGCTGGTCTCATCGGGCCCGAAAAGAATCGAGCTAATTGCAGAATCATGAGCAGGCCATCCTGTAACTTGCTGCCCAGCAGACATATCTTTCCCAAATTAAGGTGTACATAATTGCTATTTGCTAAATTTTATATCGAAATCTGCAAATAAAAGACTAATTTATGTTGATGAATATCAGCGTAAGGATACCAAACATATGAATCATTCCATCAGTTGCAGCAGCTGCTAACAGCTTGCCGTTGTGATTGAAACTCAATGAGGTTATTGCTGGTGGATCATTACCAAGAGGAAGGACTGTCTTCAAAAAGGTAAAAAAGTTGAGGACATAAAACTAATACTCGCAATGTAAAAGAGAAGAACAAAGCTATGCTTGAACATGCAAATTCATTAGTGAGACAGACACGCACCATAGACTTCCATGTCCTCATGTTCCATACTGTTAATGAAGCAAACCCCAAGCTATCAAAATAGCCGCTACCTTGCCTGTGAAGATCAGAAATGGCATTTACAATATGCAGGTAAAAAATTTGCTCAAGGACACCCCAAACTATAAAAAATGATAGGGTAGACAGTTATATATATATATAGAATGCTTGTGTGGCCGAGAGGTATGAATATAGGAAGTTACTTAAGTACCTCCTGGATGCTGCTGCAGAAACAAAAATAGGCTCCACGGGGCTACATTTCAGGTCCAATATGCTGATAATATACCATGAAATAAAAAGTAAGATATGGGCGATGAGTATTGCATTTTAATTTAACTATGCCCAAAAGAAGAGTTGAAACAGGACACTGATTAGCACCTAGGGTATGCTCCAGTTGAGTTGAGATCACAAACAACTCGCTTAGCATCTACATTCCACGCTTTAATGCCTCCATCAGAAGTTCCTATCAGTAGCTTTAGTCAAATAGACAATAGAATGAAACATCAAATGTCCAGTCTCCAGTAGAAAATTATCTCGGAATAGACTAAGAAATTGATTGATTCCTAGTATCCAGTTCTATATAACAAAATCAGTAACCCACCAAACGATCAGATTTGCAGTCCCACTCAAGAGACATAATCTCAGCTCCACAATAGATGGTGGCATTTCTAGACGTCGATGCTGATGAATCATAGGTCCATATCCTTCACCACAGCACACCAAATCAGTAAAAGAAATAAAAGCTATAAAGATTTTAAAATTAGATAAAAATTAATCAAAATTAGAAGGAGACAAATATGACAAGTGTAAAATGCAGCTGTGTTAGCGAGAAGGATAAGAAGCCCTTCCAAAACGCACTTCAGTTCATTATAAGAACCAATTTCGTGGAAAAATTGCTATAATTCTACTAAGAAACTTGTTCCCCTTCCACTTTTTTCTTGTTGCCCCATCCAGACAACAGAGGAAACAATAAAAATTGCCCATTGACTAAGGAGCACATTTGATATTTATCCTCTTGTTATCCCAGAACTCAGATGATTTGATTGGCTCTATTAAATTTCTATGTATCTTCATGGTAAGTAGACAGTATTTACCTGACCGTGCCATCGACAGAAGCACTAGCAATATTGTCGCCAGATGCAGAGAAGCGGCTACAACTGATTGGACTTGTGTGGCCCAGAAATGTATCCTGCAAAGGAAGATCGTGATGAACATCAAAGATTAATTTAGGGATAAAATGGAAAGGGAATAATTCTTGAGGAAATAGAAGTATAAAGGAATTGACCTGCCATACTGCTTTCACTTCTGGAAAATCATCTTCATTCTGAAAATCAGAATGTCTACCTGTAATGGAAAATCATAAATAACTTCAGCATCGAGGTGAAAACTAACAGCCACATCAAATTGTTGATCAGATAAACTCATAAATTGATCCCAACTACATACATCATATAGTTTTCAGGCTTCCAATAGCTAAACCCAATCATCATGACCAGAAAACCACAATACTTGATGCCAAGTATCTGCATAAAGGATTCAACAAACTCCAACAGCAACTTACCAACATCAGGGCCATCACAGCTTCTATCCTCATTAGCATTGTTATAAGAATTAAACCTCGAAAAATGGGATTCTGAAACTTGAGTATTCTCTGCAATCTGAAATGACACTTTTTCTTCTATTACTGATGTAGACTTCCAACGAGAAATACTAGGTGAAACAGTGGCTTGTGCTGCACCACTGAAGCAGTAAAAAATGAGTTGCTAATTAGAGAAGCATTTCCATTCCTTTTCAGTTGATACACACAAAAAACTCAAGCGGCAATCAAAAAATCAAGATTACCTCCTTGATAGACGCAGTAGTGCCTCTTTCTCCTCCAGTGAAGTTTGAACTTGTGATAACTTGTGAGTGAGTTGCTTAATCTCTTTCTTCAGATGGTTCACAGTATCCCTTTCAGAACTGATCTTCAATAAGGCTGGGATACGTGGACAAGCTAAGGAACAAAAAAAAAAAAAAAAAAACATATCCAAATCTTTTTGCAGCAATGAGAAGTTCACAAAAGATGATCATTCGATCAGGTTCAAGTAATTAGTTTTACACAATAGAATAATCTAAATTTGCAAATGTACACTTCTTTCCTCGTCCTCTATTTCAATCAGAAATTACTACTGAAAAACAAGGAAACATCCAAATTCTAGACAGAAGAGAAACACTAACTCTTCTAATGATTTAATCAACCATCAATACACAACAAAAAGAAAAAAAAATGCATTCATCTTCACAAGGATATGACTACCATCAAGAATCTCACTCAAGAAATTCCTAATAGAAAGGTGCAGGACACGAAACCAAGCCTCGGAAAAGTACACGCTAAACTGTGGATCCAAATGTGGGTTCTTCATATACGGAATTGCTGCAAAACACACACACACATACACACAAACAGGATCAGTTTCTAGTCGAGAAAATCAAAACATTCATTGGAAAACCCACGAACCAACTCACCAAACCAAGAGCTCCAACTTCCCTCTCTCAGCACCAAATCATTGCCAAAACTTCCGAAAAACTCCAACACCTTGTCCTTCCTTCCACATTTCAAGGCGTTAACGATGTAGTAACGCAGGATCGACTGTTCCAGTTTCGACAGCACATCAACCGCATTCGAATCCGGGTACGAGAAGCAGTTCTTAAAGAAGCCTAGGAGATCGATCAGCTTTTCCGATTCGAATTTGGGGATGTAATTGGAGAAGATTAGGTCTAAGATCTTGTCAACTTGAAATCCCCGGCCGATGTCGGTCGCTAGCTCTTTCTCGAAGGATTGAAGGGTGGTTGTAAACCCTCTGAATACGAGGAATTCTCGCACGAGCTCCTCTGCGAATTTCATCTTCTCCATTGCTGTTTTCCTCTCGCAGCTGCAAGAAGAGAGATGAAAGTGGAAATTAATCACTGACAGTTTACTGCTGAGTGCTGATAGAGTGTATATACCTAATTAAGGTTTAATTGCTACTTATAAATATGCAATTATTTTGGTAAGAAAATATAGTTGTCTCCCAGTGGAGTAAATTCGATGCTGGCGGTGTGGGCACTGCCTTCACCGCCCAAATGATGGACACGTGGCTTTTATATTTTTATTATTTGTTTTTTTCTTTTTTCTGCTAGAAAACTAGAAAATGTAACTATGGTTATCTACAAATTTTTTTATCCGCCAATTTATCCCGCCAGATCCATATCAAAAATTTTGAAATGAAAATTTTGAAAATATCACTGCCACTATATGTATCGTTTTCCCTTCCTCTTTGACCCTTCTTATTTATAATTTTTTCTTTTCTTTACTTCAACTCCNGGTTGAATTTTTAATGTATATATTTTTTTTTTTTAAATACTGAATGTATTAACAAAGCTCGGTTTTACCTATTCCTGTTGTGATTTGCAGGGCCAACTATGTCTTACAAAATTTTGGAGCAAAAATGAGGAAAATGATGGTGATTTGGGCTTACAACTTTTCAGTTTGGGCCATTGTGTAATATATTTTTTTGCTTATTGGGCTATGTTTTTGGCATATAATTCTTTTGTTTATTATGGGCTACAACATTTTCAGATTTGGGCTATTGTGTGATATATTGTTTTTGTTTATTGTGCTAAGTTTGTGCTTCTAACTTTATCTGATTTGGACTATGAATTGATATATTTTGACTATTGCTTGATTGGGCCAAATTTGTTTGGTAATTGCTTTGGATTAAATTGTATGATGAGTTTGTTTTTGGTATTTGGGTTGATACATAATATTTATTTTTTTCCCTTGGATTTATTCACCTCCACAATTGATATAACAAGGCAAATTACATAGCTACAATTGCTCCAAGTAAAAATTTTCATATGTACAACATAATAAATTTTATCAATTAAGGAGAGACCTCCATATAACTACTGCACGAAAATATTAAAGGAGAAACAAATTAGTTCTTCACTATTGGAGTTAGTTCTTCACTATTGGAGAAGCAACTTAATACTAATTTGAATGTAAAACAACCACCATAAATAAATTTCAAAATTACTCAAATAATACTTCAAAATAATCCAACTCTAATAAAACAATAACACATCATATTAGTACAAATATTTAGGTCCAAATCAAATTACTCATTAGTCGAAATTGCTACTACAAATAGAGAAGAAGTCCAATAATGCAAATTACGTAACAAGTGTTGCAAATAGTCCTAGATTATGAAATATTACAATGAGACATGCTCCATTCTCCAAATTTTAGTCCTGACTGTCATGAGATGAGCCCTGTTAAAAGACAAATACAAAAAGTGAATTTGAATCAATATTCTTTTATCCCCAACAAAATTAAATATCATCAAGATCAACCTATTCTTAAACCTGAGGTGAATGCGGAAACGGATATCCGAATAAATTCAATTGACCAGCAGCGCCTCCCTACAAAACAAATATATAATATATAAATACATGTCTTTTTTCATGTGTTTACCATTATATTTATATATATATATATATATATATTACCCCTTGAGTTGGATATTGCCAAGGTACTTGACTTGATCGGGACTGAGGTGAAAATTGTGGAACTTGGAATGGAAATTGATGTGGTGGAACATTCGGGAATTGGGGAAGCGGTATGTTGGGGAACTGAGGTAGCGGCATATTAGGAACTTGAGTTCGTTGGATACTATTCGATGGTTGTGAGCTTTGAATGCCTTGTGTACTTTAAACTTTTCTTTTCGGTCCCTTTTCACCTGAAAAGGAATAAATTCAATCAAGTTAGAAAAAAAAGAACATTGATTTTTTATTTGAAAGACAATTCAACATTATTTAGCTAAACAAAAAACTTACTTGAAGTATCCCCATGCACCTTCGAAATTCCTTTTCCCTTTTTCTTCTTTTTATCCCAATGACGAGTAATGCATGCATTAGTTAATCCTCTTGACTTGGCCGTAAGTGGATTACGTATTCGCACACTATGCTCATTACCATCATTTTCAACATCATCATGCATACCCGAATATTCAAGATCCAAATTTTGAATAAAATCAACAATTTGGTCTCTTGTTGAATCGAGTATTGTGTTCAACATGTTTCGTGCCTCCAAATGAGGTTTACTCATGTGAGCAAGATTATAGGCCGCTCTCATTACTTTGTTCACAAAGACAAGATTGGATTCTTCACCACTTCCACAAGAGACATTAGAAGCCTTAAAATCATTAAAAACCCTCAACCTCGCACATTTCATCCACCTCTTTAAAAGATAAGCCTCCGGTATCACAGTTACATCCATGTAGTTAAACACCATTAAAACATGCTTGCATAAGATTCCCATGGTCTCAAACTTATGACAACTACACCTTGTCTCATTAGTTTGAGTATTCATCAAAACATGCCTTATTCTTAAGCTATCACCGTGGGATTTCACTCGAAACTCTAGCGAAGAACCATCTTTACCATTACTAAAAGGTTGGCCATCAAATTTGCAATTCAAAGAATTAACAAGTTCAATCTCAAACAACCCATAAATAGTAAGCGTGTATACACTAGCAGCATGATTGAGCAATGGGTGGTTCTTAAGAATTTGAGAGGGTTTTCCATGACGACAACGAGTGTCTTCAACCTTCTCTTTTGTGCGCCACTGATTTTGAACTTTTTCATAATTCATTACGAACTCATACAAAGAGCTATTCTTGCTACCTGTCTCTTTTAAGACTTTATTTGCATTCTCACTCCTCGATGTAGCCAAAAGTCCGGCACTGAATAACTTGTTACTAAAAGCTGTAGCCCATTTTCTCCTAAGCTTGTACATGCCATTCAACCATTTATGATCATGCAAATGATATGAATCTACCATAAATTTCCAAGTGTTCTCAAACTCTTCCTCAGACTCGCAATGAGATATGCACTTATACCATAAATCCTTGAAGGATGAATTACCATTTAAATTCCCTAAGTGTGAAGGTGCATTTTGATTTATATGCCACTGACACAAACGATGATGAGAATTCGGGAAAACATTTTCTATTGCATTCATCATGGCTTGACATTGATCGGAAAATATTATTTGAGGTTGTTTACCATTCATTGAATCAAGAAATGTAGTGAACAACCATTCAAATGAACTTTGAGTTTCATCCGACATAAAAGCCAAGCCAAACAAAACATTATTCCGGTGGTGATTTATGCCAATAAATGGAGCACATATCAAATTATACTTATTTGTTCTATAAGTAGTGTCAATCGACATAACATCACCAAAGTACTCGTAGTCCACCGCACACCTATAATCCCTGAAGAAAAAATTCATCACCCGATCATCATCATTCAACTGCACATTCCAATAAAAGAAAGGTTCTGCATTTGCCTTGCTTATAAAATGTTGAAGTAATGCACTGGCATCCCCATTTTCAATTTTTGTATGCTTCTTTAATCTCCCAAAATGGTCATATGCATCCTTTCTAATAAAGCCTAAATTTTCAAGCCCATGTGCTTCATTCTCCATGTAAGAAACATCATTAGCAACAGATATTCCAGCATTCACCATTGCTTCTAAAGTTGATTTTTTGGCCTGAGAAATGTTACGAGCTGACCTTAGCAAATGAGTTTGGTCTGGAGCAAACATTTCATGATTATGTTCAACAACAAATTTACTCACTTGCCAATCTCCCCCTTTCGGCCTCGTAATCTTAAGTTGTGCTTTACATGAAGTTCTAGTTACCGGCTTTTGATAAACTGGTATTTTTTTACTAGAACGTTTTTCATCTTTTTCACCCGCACAAGAACAACTAAAGCTCTTCGACTGAATTTCACTACTACGGGGAAAACAACGTTGATCTCCTTTTCTAACGCTAAATCCTTTAGCATGTGCATATTGACAATAAAGCAAATAAGCATCTTCAATACTATTCACCATTGTACCCACAGCTAATTTACCCTCCAAAACATCAACCATATTATTTGAAGATTGTACCTCACAATGTGCAATGGGCATAAACTCCGACTCCTCCAATTCGGGATGCTCCAAATCAACACCAAAAAAGTCATCTGCTCCGAAATTGGCTCCATTCAAATCTTCATTTAAAAAGGATGAATTGATGTCCATGTTCCTACAATTTTCGCAGAAAAAAAAAATAAATAAAATAAACATCAGTTTCTTAAACAACTTAATTTAATTGATAAACTAATATTTACAAAGATTCATAGTGAAGGTGCATTTACATTAACAACAGAAACTTCAAAACACATAAAAAGGATTAATATTAACAAACATCCAAAAAGACTACAAAATTAAGAAAAAAGTACAGCAACAAAAACATACCCATAGCTACAACAAAAAAAATGACTGAATTTTTTTATTTTTGCTTGGAGATAATAAAAAATTGAAACTAGCAAGTACCTATTTCAGAAAACCGAGAGGATAAATTGGATGTTGGCAATCTCAATTTTGCGGGTGAGAAGTGGTGGTACCGAGCTAGTGAACGGGTCTCGGGCCGGAGTGGAGTCAAGCGTTGAGGGATGTCGCGGTAGTGACGGTGCGCCGGAGAGGTTTAAGGGTCGGCCGGGGTGATGACAGGCGGGCCCAACGCGGTTATGGGTCTCCGGCGACGGGGTGACGGGGCGCCGGAGTAGTGTGGGGAAGTGACGGTGTGATTAGGCGGGCCTGGCGGCGCAGAGGTGGTGACGGCGGGACGAGGCGAGGCCGTGATGAGTTGGGCGGGCGACGTAGAGGTGGTGACGGGAGAGGTGCAACGGCGCACAGAGCTCGGTGAAAAGAATTAGGGTAATTTTTATTTTATTTTAATTTTACTTTAATCATGCTTCAGTTTTCGTAATTGATGGTGTTAACCATAGTTTAGGTTAATTGGTTATATTAATATTTTTATCATAAAAAAATAAAAAAAAAATATTAAAAAAGAAGAGAAACACGTGTCATGATATTAGCATGTAAAGGCAGTGCCTTAACCTGTAGCGTCGAATTAACCTTCCCAGTGGTACAAATGAGCAGAGTTAAACTCAAATTCCTATAGTCTAGTTCGGGCTCGGCCTCGGCCTTTATCGAGTTGAGCTCAAAGTTAGTGAGCCCTTAAATATTAATATATAACAGGTTGGGTTCAATCCTAAACGAACTGAAATATAGAAAAATGTATAAAATATCCCTATTTTTGAATCTTAGCGTATTCATTAATTAGACGAGCTCGAGTTCAGCTTGTTTGATGAGTCATTCTCTAGCCTTAACGTGTTGAGTTCACGAGCCGCTCATTTATTTTTTACGTTTACATCCCCTTATTAATTAAAATTTTTTACATTTAGATCCCCTCATTAATTAAATGAACTCAAGTTCTACTCATTTGATAGTCGAGTCCTCACAAGCTACTTGTTTTTGTTTAATAGTTCTACCCATTATCACCCAAACACCTGTAAATTGGCCATATGAAAATTTTTGCTAATGTAAAACTGAATTCAAGATTTCTAGCTTCTAAAGTACATAATATTAGTGCAAAAATCTCAAAAATCTAAAGAAAAATAAAATTATAATACTAAAAAGATCTCAAATGTATAACATACTCATCTTCTATTCCATTCACTATTTCACCTAAAACCATAATACACCCGAGCTACCATCATGTTAACAAGCAACATGATCACAATTACAAGTGAATCATGACCAAAACACCCGATGAAATAGACAACGGAATAAGAGATTCTATTTACATAAAACCAAAAATGGAGGGGAAAAAATCAATTCTTGAATTATTATTATCATTATCTTGGTGACATTGTGGAGTAACTACAAGTAGCACGAGAAGAAGGATGATGAGTAGAGGTAGTGAACGAGCTAAAGTGATTGAAGTTGAACTCCCTCTTCATTGCCTTGTACACGTGGTCCAATCCTTCCTCAACCAAGTCCAACACCGTTTGAGGCATCGGCGGCACGTTAATCCCCTCGACCGACCCTTCCAACATCTTCACGACCTCACCCATCGTGGGCCGCATCACGATCTCGTCTTGTATGCACCAAAACGCGACTTTTAGTGCTCTGACGAGCTCCTCTTCCTCCACGGTCCCTTCAAGCCGCCTGTCGACAGCTTTCTCCGGTGTCCCGTTCGTCATTTCCTTGAGTTAAAAAAAAAAAAAGAAAAAACTAGATTAGTTTGATTGTGTCAAAGTTTTTGCTCAAGAACGAATCAAATCAGTCGATACTCAGATATGATCGAACGTGAAATGCTACTTCATTTCATGTACCGTAACTAAAAAACCGAGACGCGAAATTACCTTGAACGCCCACCCGGGGTAAAAAAAATCCTCCGCGTCGTAACTCATGTCGAGATTCCTCCTCCCGCCGATGATCTCCAACAGAAGCATCCCGTAACTGTAGACGTCTGCTTTTACGGTGATCGGGCGGTTACTAATCCACTCGGGAGCAAGGTAGCCTCTCGTTCCCCTCACCATAGTCACGACCTGCGAGGCCTCCCGGCCCATAAGCTTAGCGAGCCCGAAATCCGAAACTTTCGGGCAAAAATTCTCGTCCAACAAAATGTTCTCCGGCTTGATGTCGCAGTGTATTATCCTATCTCGGCACTGCTCGTGAAAATATGCTATCCCCTGCGCGGTCCCAATGGCGATGCGGAACCGAGTCGTCCAGTCGAGCACCCGGTCGTCGTGGGACCCTTTGTAAGTATACGGAGGGAATATCCACTTGTCCAAGGACCCGTTTTTCATGAACTCGTACACTAGAAGCCTGCAGACATAGATTGAATTCTGAATCTTAAGTTACCCGAACTACCCTCGACACGAAGTCGAAATCTCGTCATCTTTTTTTTTTCGAATTTACGAATATCAACCAAAGATCTTTACCTGTGTGAGCCCTCCGAGCAGTACCCGCAAAGGCGAACCAAGTTCATGTGATGCATGGAGCTAATCGTGTTCACCTCCGTAACAAATTCCCTCTCCCCGTGCGGCAAAATCCGGTCGAGCTTTTTCACCGCAATCAAAGTTCCATCACTCAAACATCCCTTGTACACACTCCCAAACCCACCTATGCCACAAAATCAATCTGAATCTTTTTTCCTTTGTCCAACAACAACAAAAAAAAAAAACATAAACATGACTAATTAATAAATAAATCATTACCAGTTCCAAGAAGCTGCGAAAAGCTACTCGTCTTCATCTGCAAATCCCGGTAGCTGAAACGAACCGGCACCCCAGACACAATCAACGAGCTCTCGAGCGCCCTCTTCAACTTCCTCCTCCGGTGTACATTAAAGTACAGCAAACAGAAAAGCAAACCAACCAAAACAGTCATGCTCAAAACAATCGGAAGCACTAAAACTTTCCCCTGTCTCGCGCTCAATCCTCCCGACGAACCTCCGCCACTACCCGGCTCGACTTTAACGAACAAAGTCGAGCCCGGATTCTCATAGCCCCCGAACTCCAACTCCCTCAACACCCAACAATACGCGTTCTCCTCATCCAACCCGTAAACCGACCCGACACACTCGCAATCCGACAAACACACGTCCCCGCATTTCGAGACCGTCTCCAAATCACTATAATTCGCTATAACCGAAGACTCCGAGTAATAGTAGCCCGTCTGCTGCACGGCCGCGATCTCGGAATTCGGCCCGCATTTTCCTATAAGAGGGCCCGGAAGGCCCGTGCAGGATGGGCTCGTCTGGGTCCGGTCCAAACGGCAAATCCCGTTCCCGCACGTCCCGGCGATGTCGCACGGGTTCGAGACGGCGGCCCACTCGGAAACCCACTGGCGGGCCCACTTGTAGAGTCGGAGGTTCCCGTTTTTCTCGAGGGTTAGTCTCCGGGGGACGGGCCCGGGCCCGGGCTCGGTCCGGTTGAGGGCGGTGGACCGGCTCTGGTTGTCGTTTTTGTACACGTAGACGGCCCCGTCGCCGGAGGGACCGTAGAGAATGCCGAAATTTCCGGCGGAGTCAAGGACGGCGACGACTTCGTCTCCGGTGATGTTGGAGATGTCGGGTCCGGACCAGTAGGTTAGGTTGGAGCCGGGCTCGGGGGAGTTGAAGGCGAGGGCGAGGCTCAAGGAGTTGGGCTGTTGGAGCATTTTGAGAGTGTAGGGGGAGGATTTGAGCTCGAGGGAGACGGTGAGGGGCTGGCCGGGGAGGAGGGTGTCGGAGGGGTGGGAGAAGGACTGCCAAGCGGGCTGGAGGCCCGGCCCGAAGAGGATGAAGTTGCCGTTTTCGGACATGGAGGCGGACTGGATGTCGAGGAGGGAGGTGTTGGACGACCAGGCGGTGGTGGCGGATGGGTGGCGGAGGACGAGGTCGCCGTCGGTTTGGAGCTCCACGGTGGCGCCGCGGGGGACTGGAGAGTTTCTATATTTAGATTATTTTTAGAGAAAAATGAATGTTTTGGTGACCAAGGATAAAGGGTATTATATAATTAGTCCTGACCATTTCATTTGACATATAAAATTGTGTATGCTTCTTTTTTTTACAAAACGCTTTTAAAGTACATTTAGTTAACAAACGAAGCTTGGCTCGAGTTTGGCTCGAGAATAGAGATTTTTATCTAGTTTTTTGTAGTTCAACATCGAATTTGCTCGAGTTGGACTCGTTAAATTGATAAAACAAATTGAGCCCGAGCTAAGCTCAGTCACCTTTACGTCTCACACTACAGTTCGTGTTCATTTACATGGCTTTGCTCTTAACTTAAAACACTTGCGAATAAGTGTAACCAACACAAAATCCCAAATTACGATGCTCAGTACGTATCATTAATCAACAATTAACCAAGCCATAGCACAGTAAAACGAGCAGTCGAAAAAAAAGTAAAAAACACTTACTTATCAGCCGACCAGACAAGGGTCCGATCTCCAGGAATCTGCGCGTACCACACGCCCAATCGAAACCGATCCTCCCCCGAGCTTACAGGGGCAAACCCGAAAGCGAATGACCCGTTATCAGAGACCCACGCCCGGTCCTCGCCCGCGTACAGCCTTGACCCGGGTACGATCCGGTCCGACAACACGGATCCGAATAATATAACACCCGACACCCAGATTAGAGAGAGGCCGAAAAACGGGTCCATGTTTTGTACACTACAGAGGTGTAGGTGTGATGTGTGTGGTTCATTTGTGAAGGGCGCGCATTATTTATGAGATGAAAATTGTTTTGTTTTACTTTTCGTTCTTTTTTTTTCTCTGGAATTAAAGATGCGTGGGAAATTGAAATGGAGGATGGGGACACGTGGACATTCGGTGGGTGAGCTACTACAGCGTTGAAAAAACGAGCACTTTTACGCTGTGGTCGGCCGGAGGAGATGATCGGACACTTCGACACGTGTTCTGTTTGAGCCTTTCAAACTCTGTTTTAAAAGGGTCGAGTTTGTTTTTTCTTAAAAATGTTTTTTCATATTTTCACACTTAGCTGGTTCGCTGTTGTCAAATTTACAATGTGAGTCCCCAAGGTTTTGGTTAATTATAAATCCGTGTTTTAACTACCATATCGATAGTCATACTGGTTTTGTCGCCGAGAGGTGGTATTACCTGATTCAATTTGTAACATCGTTTGTATTACCAGAGTAGTAAATATAATATTTTATATAAATTTTAATATTAAATATAATAGAAAATTTGTATAAATATATAATATAATAATAATATTTATTAGGTTTTAACTTCTCAATATAAGTATATTGATAATATTTTTTCATATTCGCATTAACTTATGGTGAATATTGGAATGATATATTGCCAAGTAAACTAAGATTAAATTTTTTATATTTTGGTTATATTGATACGTTTCCATATCAAATTATTTTTGATATTATTGTACATTTTCATTCTAGATTGTATTGATGCGTTATTTGAATTGAAATTATTCTTACTCAAAATTAAATATTCTATTTCCCTAAATTGAATATCATAAAATATGTTATGAATGTTTCAAAATAAAATATTTAGACCAAAATTACAAATTGTGTTAAATATTTTTTGGACGAAAATACGAATAGAATGTTACCAAAAATACAAATTATCATGGCATACTCACGTGTTATTACCAAATAAAACTTATCGAAATTATTCACCAAAAATCTAATCTCATTTTGAGAATCGAGTTTTCTATGTAATAGATAAGTATATTATTTTAAAAGTATAGTGAAAATCAAAATTGCCAAATTTTATGAGAAATGAGATCGTTCAACAAACAATTGGAAAAGATGAGCTAATAATTTTACCAAAAAAATTAATTTAAATTTTATTCACCAAATGATTGAAAAAGTGGCTAAGAAAAAGGAAAATGATAAGGTAACATTTATTTTTAAAATATTCACCTGTTTTTTTCCTAAAAAACAGTATATGAAATTCATTTGCTCATTTTTTTCCTAATCTCATATCTTTTTAAAAATATTTCTTATAATAGTAAGTCAAACATTTAATTAAAAGGTTAAAATTACTATTTATGTATTTTTCCAATAACTTTTTTATATTAGTATAGATTATTATTATTATTATTATTATTATTATTATTATTATTACTACTATCAATATTATATATGTTACTGGTATCATGTGGGATATTTTCAGTACAACTCTGTTACAATTCGATATTACAAAAATTCGGGACAAGAAAGATACAATAATACATAAGTTTGTTTGACACTTAATAAATAGCGGATTCATAAATGATAATAGAATGAGCTGAAAGGCGAATAGCTGGTTGAAGTATTAGTTTTGACATAGTAATTCAATTAATTAATTATATAAAGTGTTTGATTAATAATCAAATATTTAATATATAACAAATAATTAGTTTTACAATTCTCAAAGACTCAANACATACCTTTTATTATTATGAGTCACTAAATTAGTATGGTTTCAATTTCGCAAATCGACAAATTATGCCAATCATTTCGACATCACTAGTACTGTTGATCCCAACTAAAACTTATGTCCAGGAATTAAATAAAATGATCCCCACACCTGACCCACACACGAAGAAGAGTTTATTCATGATTGGTTGACTTTGTCAAAAAATTTAAATCAATTTTGATTATCTAGATTTTTTCAATACCTTTTAAGTTAAAATATAACTCAAATTTAATCAAATTCAAATATTCTCGATATTATAATATAGTAATATCAATTAATCATTCGCATATATCATATTAATTTTAATTACATCGACTCACATATTATTAACTACTTATTCTTTTCAATAATCTCTTTCATATTTTTACATTACACCAACTTTAATCATTAAATTTTAAAATATTATTTAAATACAAACTCAAAACTAATTAATTCACTTTAACTAATAAATTCAATCAAAAACTCATTTTATTTATATTCAATCACTCCTTTAATATTTAAGTGTGAGCTCGAGTTATTTTAAATGAGCCAATAAATAGGCTTGACTCGACTTATTTATCAAAATTAACAAGATGGACTAGATTCTTAACTAAACCAATTAAGCTAATACTTTAGAAAATTTTGTAACAATCATAATTTTCAAGTTTTAACGAAAGAATTCAATTTGTGTATTAAACGAGATAATTCATAAAATTGGGACACTTGTCTAATCATTGGAATTGAAGGGGACCAATATTTTTTATGGGACTATAATGAGATATGTATATATTTTGTACTGCCCACCAAACCCAAGTATAGATAATAGATTGGTCTACATATGACATCACGACACACGACTCATCGTTTGAATTTTAAGCCATAATCGCCATTAATATGATATTGAAACAAACCGGTTTCTACAAAAATTTTCATCAGTTTAAATGATTAATTGAAAACAATGTGAAAAATGTCAGTAATTTTGATTTTTATGAGATTAGTGAAGATTTGAGCGAGAAAAATTGAATTGCATGGATTAAATTATCTTTTAATTTTGTCGCTATCACCAATTTTCAAAAATAAAATGAGGTGATATACGGACAAATAATTAAGAAACTATTAAATATTATTACCCATTAAAACGTGATATTATTGCGTCAATCAACGTACAAAAATTTATTGTCTAAGACTTCTAGGTAACTAAACTGCTTATAATAAAGTCAAACATGCCATACAACAGTCGAGTTCGAGTGGGTTCAAATTCAANCGACTTTAAACTCTTCATGAACCAAAAATAATGTAATTTAAAAATTAATAATTAATAAATTAAAAACAAACTATTCATAGGTCTAAAATCCTCCCAGGCCAGGCCCATTGTTGGTTTAACTAAAACAAGTTTTGGGCTTCCTTTTTCATCACCTCTCGAGCCCAAACATCCATGCCGGCCCAGGCCCGTTTAAAACTTGTGCTACCATAATAAATTTCAACATATAATCATCTTCCTCTTAAAAATTTCCCTGATCTGTAAATTGCAATAGTACATTTGACCTAAATCATTTAACTGCTTCAACCTAAAACCATTATAAAGATTCATCTATCAACGGATGGGAAAACTGGATCCTAATGGAAGTGCCCTCACCAGCTTTTTGCCGTTAGATTACACATGTACAGTCACTATGTTCATCCAACGGTAGACACTATTTTTTTCAATGTATAATTGTTAAATTAAGATCATTTTATCTATGAGTGATTATCAAACTATATATTGTGGGTAGAAGAGAATTCCAATGGACCAATTGGATTTTTATCCATTTTTTGTTTTAAAATTTATTTATTTATTTATTTATTTTGTAGGGGGCCTCTTAATAGGTACATATTGATGCCTGCCTTTTCTGAGACAAGAAGGGCTGGCTTCTGGTATATTTGTTCTGCATTGTTTGTGAGCTTGATTTTTTTCTTCGGACACCAACCGTCTCGAAATTAAGGGGACGATTATTGGATATCTATATATATATAATAAGAATTAACATTTATCAAAATTAGTAAGTCAATTTTTAGTCAATGTCCGAATTGCATTAATTTTTTTCCAAAAACAGCAACTATTATGTCCTTTTCACACCTAATTTAATGTCCTTTTCACACGCATCAACAATTCATTAAATACACCAATTTGGGTCGAGAGATCTGATAACCAATTTCTTGGAATGACCGGATATTTGGATAGAGATAAATTAAGGAAACAATCAACGTGATAAGGTCGTAGTTCGTAACCACCTTTTTTGAATGAGCGGATATTTGGGTAGACAGAATTTAAAGAAACAAAATCGGTATTGTTTGAAAATTTTAAAACTCTTTTTTTTTTTTTAATATTAACCCTATCAATATTCAAAACGTGTAGTGTAAGTTTGTTATTCATTTCCTAAAACAAATGCAAGTGTTCAATATTTTATTAAAAGTAGACATAATTTAAGGTGATTATCTCTGCAAATCTTTACTGAACATTCGCATAAAATAGTAGTTCACGTTCTCATGGTGATTAACACGTTTTGAATTTTTGTATACAATCTCTACTTAGAATAAAAAAATATATAGTTTTTATTTGGTAGGACTCTTTTTGGTAACAAATTTTTTGGTAGGACTCTCATTACCAACACATACATATATAATAACAGCATAAGTCATTCACCGTATTACAAACGCACATAATCATTCAACAAAAAAAAAAAAAGTTTTTTGTACAATGGATCAAGCATTTGGTTTAATCGAAGATATTAATAGGAGCAAGATGCCTATGCTTAAAGTACGCATTGTGAGGATGTTTTATCAAGATAAGGGCAGCACATTCAAGTCGCATCTCGAGTTTATTTTGCATGATAAAACGGTAGGCATATGAATTCGATTTCATTATTCAAAACGGTAGGCATATAAATTCGATTTCATTATTCACTACAAAAATATATGAATGTATTCATATTTATTATTTACATATCATAAAGATTAGTTTATAATTTACCGTGTCAATTTATTTGTGAAGGGAAAACGCATTACAACGTGGTTACGTGCAGTCTACATGCCGGGCTTCAAAGAGAAGTCCATTGAGGAGGGCATAGTCATTCTTATACGAAACTACCAAGTTGATAGCAACCTTGGTATGTATAGATCTGCAACTGGAGAGTTTAAGATAATACTACATGGGGGCACTGTGTTTATGAAATGCAAAGACACTTTGTCTTTTCCTATGTTTCGATTTCTATTTAGAGATTTTGCAACTCTACAAGACGTCAACAAAATAGACGAGTCCATTTTATTCAGTAATATTACTTTATACTGTTGTGAATACTATTTGACGCACTAATAAATTTATATAAAATCTATATATATAATAAGAGTTAACATTTACCAAAAATAGTAGCAAAAAAATAGGTCAGAATTTAATGCAGCCTATATATAGTAAGTTTTATTACTTTTCTTATTTTTTTCTTTAAAAATCATACATCATTAAATTCTACCTTAAATTTCGGGCTTTAGTTCATTTTATTATTTAAAAAATCCGGCTAAGATTTATTAAGTGTGTATGTTTTTATTTTTATTCTTTAAATTGCATAATCAATCAATTAATCTTAATTATTTGAAAATTACGATATTTATTTTTTATTAATATGCATACAGTAAAAATAATTAATTCATCTTTAGATATATAATTTATAATCTTAATATACTTCATTTGGTGTAGACATTTATTATATGAATCATAAAATACTTTTATTTCATAAAATTAAATATATTTAAAGAAAATAAAAAAATTTCTTCGGATCAATAGAGTGATTGAATTAGGATACTGCCCATGTTGATTGAATTACTTTTAGGTGATATTTAAAATAGTCAAAAAACTTGACACAAGTAGGTTGGTCCCAAGTGACTAAGTTATGTATCAGTTCGACCACACCAAATCGATTATTGAACCTAATATAAATTTTATATTGAAAATATGTTATTACGTGAATGTTATGTAGTCCAAATTTCAAATAATCGTATTAACAATTCTTTTATGATAACATGTTTAATGATTTAAGAATATTTATACATCATTTTATTAATATTTATGTGAATTAAATAATATTTTATTATAATATTTATTAATGTACAGTAAATATAAGGTTTTCAGAACTGAACCGTCATCGAAATGATCAAGTTATTTTATTAGATCATTTGTGGTTTGTTCAGATTTTTAATTTATAAACATTTTAATATATATAGTACTTTTGTAATAAATTTACATAAAATGTGTTACTAAGATATCTAAACAATTTATAAATTCAAATGTTTAAACTAATTGATAAATAATTTATAAATCTTTATTTTATTTAAATATGTAATTTTATTTAAAATAATTTTAATATAACAAAATTTATTTAGAAAATCGTGTTGATCCTACCAGTTCAACCGACTGTTGTGTACGGATTCGAGAGTAAATATTTTATTCAAGCAAACTAGACTGGTTATAAACCGATTCTTGGTCCATCCGGTCGGACTATGTCCAAACCAGTTTAATTTTAAAAACAATGAACAAATTATGATTAATGTTATTTATATATTAAATTTATAATATAATCATAAATATTGTTTTCCCGTGCATCGCACGGGCCACGCACTAGTATATATAATAAGAATTAACATTTACCATAAATAGTAGTAAGAAAAAGTCAACCACATTTATTATATACTATTTTCAGCAACTTTTATATTTTACATTTTAATTTTAATTCATTATCAAAAAATTGGATGGTTCCTAAATTAATGGGTTTTAAATGCACCTATCATGTTTCAAAAATTATAAATCATTTAAAACCGGAGGGTTCCTAAATTAATGGTTACAAACTTTTCAAAGTTGTAATCTTTATGGCATCTTTTCTTTTTGACTTTTAGTAATAAAATTATTTTAAATATATATATTCTAATCCAAAAATTCAATCATGTTAAATATATATATATATATTGAACGCTAAAAATATTTTTTAAATTGCATACTCAATTAATTAATCTTAATTTTTTTTTTAAATTACTATGTTTATTTTTTATTAATATGCATAAAATAAAAATAAATAGTTCATCTTTAGATATATAATTTATAATCTTAATATACTATCATTTGGTGTAGACATATGAATCATAAAATATTTTTATTTCATAAAATTAAATATTATATTTAAAGAAATTACTTTGGATCAATCGGGTGATTGAATTAGGGTACTGCCCACTTTGATTGAATTATTTTTAGGTGATATTTAAAATAGTCAAAAAACTTGACACAACTTGGTTGGTCCGGTGTAACTAAGTTATGTATCAGTTTGACCAAACCAAATTGATTATTGAACCTAAATATAAATTTTAATATTGAAAATACTTTATTACATGAATGTGATGTAGTCCAAACTTCAAATAATCATATTAACAATACTTTTATGACAACATGAATAATGATTTATGAATATTTATATATCATTTTATTATTATTATTTATGTGAACAAAATATTTATTTCATTATCATTTTTATTAATGTACGGTAAATATAAGGTTTTCAGAATCGGACCGTTTTGTGGTTGTTCAGATTTTAATACATAATACTTTAATATATATATATATATAGTTTTAATACATAATACTTTTATATATATATATATATATATAGTTCTTTTTGTAATAAATTTAAATAAAAAGTGTTACTTAAATATCTAAACAATTTATAAATTCAAATGTTTAAACTAATTGATAAACAATTTATAAATCTCTATTTTATTTAAATATGTAATTTTATTTAAAATAGTTTTTCATGTAACAAAATTTGTTTAGAAAATCATATCGATCTTACCAGTCCAACATACTGGTGTTGGCGGATTCGATAGTAAATATTTTATTCAAGCGCACTAAATCGGTTATAAACCGGTTCTCGGTCCATGCGGTCGGACTGTGTCCAACCCAGTTTAATTTATAAATAATGGGTAAATCATGATTAATGTTATTTATTTATTTAATTTATAATAATACAATCAAAATATTATTTTCCCGTGCATCGCACGGGCTACGTACTAGTAAAAATTATACGGTTTTAACTCGATTGATCAGATATTTTTTATACTATTTAACTTATAATTAAACTCAACTTAATTCTTCTTAATATCGCTAATATAATTTTTCATACATTATATCAAGTTTAATTCACTATTCATTCACTTACATATTTCTAACTATCAGTCACTTCCAATCACTTCCAATCACACCTAAATATATATACCATTTCAATCCCCCAAATAGAATGATGATCATCAAGAGATGTAGATGTCGTAAAATAGTTATTTTCACCCATTTTAAAGTCTTGCTAAGTTCCTCAAAAAGTGCGAAAGGCATTCGCATATTCCTTCGCACTTTCTGGGGTGGAAAAAGTTAAAGTGCAAAGGTATTGTGCGATAAATATGCGGATAGTTTATGCAGTCCATTCGCATAACCTTCGCACTTTCTGGGGTGAAAAAGTTAGATTGTTAGTGAGCGGTATGAAAAACTTAATGTATCTTTGTATTTGGGTGAAAAAGATTTTTTCCCATTCTATTCCCTTTCTCCCCATTCTTCTTTCCTTGTCAAAAGCTATTAAGTAATTGTCTAAGGTCAGACCACCACAAGTACTATAATTGCCAACACATACATAGCAAGAAATTAGAAAGGGAAAACATATAAAAGAGCAAAAATAAAAAAGATATAAAAGAACAAAAAGGAGGTCACATATTATAGAGCCAAACACTTTATACGACAATGAAATACGAACATAACACGACATGATTAAAAAATATAATTATAGAAACAAATGGCACGGTAGGTAGATAGGACACAACACGAAATAATAAAATTCAGTTAAATTTAAACTTATTATCGTATTTATAATTAAACAGTACCATAGGTTAACACATAAGACACAGACACGTTATCACGATTGGAAAAATCGGAGATTTAGTCATGTCACTAACACCAAATTGTGAAATAATCCAGTACTGGGCTATTTCACAATTTGGTGTTAGTGACATGACTAAATGAGGAGCATAGATTGTTAGTATATGTGTCCTAGAGACAATCAATTTGGGACAAATGTACTTGATCACATTCATATTATATTTTATGATATTCATGGTTTTGCATTCATTGATGAATTCTTTTGATTGTCTGTAATTTATTAATTAATGGCTCCCTTGAGTTAATACTGTCATTAACAGAGTGAGATGTTAATTGATAGAGTATAACTCTTAAATTACCTCAATCGATGATCATTAAGAAAAGGGATATTAATGATACGTGATAGATTGACATGTGGTCTGCATCACATTCTTTGAGAATATAGTATGTCTCACTACTATGAATAATTGTTATTCGTGATGGACACGTGGATACTTTGGAGAGTATTGGTATGCCCTACCAATAAACCATTTGTTTATGTGCCTATGAGAGTATCGGTGTGTGGAATGGTGTAATAGTCCTTTGACTTGAGGTCAATACGCAATTCATGTATAGACTGATTTACTTAGACCTAGTCCAAAGCTTACGCCCTTATGGGTAGATACGGGCTTGTGTTGGGTAGGTCACAATATACATGGAATTGGTAGTTGAGCCAAGATAGAATTCATTCCTCAAATATAATTTCGAGAGAGAGCACTCGTTTTCTCTATACTGGGTTGATAAAGTCATTGGCCAATGCACGTGATTATATTTGAAATAGTGTTCAAGTATAATTGATAAAATCAACCAGTGAGATGAGACAAAATGATTAAGCTGTTTGGATAGACACACGTTCAAATCCTAAGCTTAATCGAGTGGTTCGTGAATGAAGGGACCGTATCACTATTGAATTCTACACCAAAGGTTTGTTTGTTTTGTCTATGTAAAGGTACTTCATATTTGAGTCCGTCCTTCGACGCAGTCTAGGAGTTTCGTAAGGATCATAAATTAGATTTATGTCAATTTATGAAGGCCTATAGGGTCACACAATATGCAATCTATTTTCCGGCTAAGAGTGAATTGAGAGTGTTAAATATTCAATTAGATTGGAATATTTAATTTTAATAATGAGATTATTTTCTATTAGATAGAAAATATATAATTAAGTTTAATTGGGCTTAGACTTAATTAAGTCATTAACTGGATTAGGTCCAATTGCCTATTGGGCTATAAGTTATCCTAAAGCCCATATAATTAGGTTTAGCCTAATTATAAATAGGCGGTTATCTCATATCAGATGAAGAGATCAGATAATTGAGATACGCCGTAAAAAACAAAAGCTCTCTTTGCTTTCTGACTGAGGATTCCTAGCGTCTTCACCGGAAAGGATTCAGTGTGTTGGATCGTGCACCGGAACCTGGGTTGCGTGGATACCATAGTTGAAGGCAAAGCTTAAACTGTAAGTTCTCGCAGATCTATGATCAAATCGAATAGCTATAGCCGGATCTTCATTGTTGGTAAGAAAATTTTAAAATTCCGCTGCGTGTGCGATTGATTCGTAAGACTGAAATCCAACATAGATATGTTAGTCGGCTGCCACGTGTACGAAAAAGAAAAAAAAAATCCACGTCAACAACAGGTCACTACGACCGGCTTTTATCGATGGAAGGACTAAAAGTCAAATTTTTTTTACAGTTACAAGGTGTTTTATAAAGTCAACGCGATCACCAAACTATTTCTCAAACAATTGTCAATTACAAGACTAAATCTCTAATTTTTAGTCTTCAACCCTAAACAAGGTTAAACAGAACACACACATATGCTATATTCCTCAACTCATTTTCTCTCTTACATGAGCCACCAAACACCTCACATGGCCGCCGTGCCGCCCAACGACAGCTTCTCCCACGGCTGGCTGGCCGGATTCAGTCCATCCTCCGGCCACATTATTCCCGACGTCGACGAAAACATGGCAGCAGCCTCCTCCTTTATTGAGATGGACCCTCGGCTGCCTCCTTCCAAGCGCTTCTTCCTAGCCGCCGCCCCGCCGGACTTCTGCTTTGACTTCCCGATCTCCGGCTCCCCCATCCCACTTGCCCCGGCCGACGAGCTCATCTCCAACGGCTTCCTCATTCCACTTGTTCCAAAACGCCGCCGTTTTTCTGATGGCGGTGCGGAATATTGTGGTAATAAAAATGATTTTGGTGATGCTAATGTTGATGATAATAATAATAATAATACCAGTTCTGTTAAGATCTGGTCGGAAAAGAGGGACGGGGTGTTGGGGAGGTGCCGGCGGCTGTCGGCGCGGTTTCTGGAGAGGTGCTTCCGGTGTCTGGTGAGGCGGATTTTTTTGGGGTGCGGAAGGGATTTTCGGTCGGAGGAAGATGACCGGAGCGGATGTGACGTCAGGATGAGGTGGGAGATGTACGGGGCGGCGGCGGCGGCGGCGGCGGAGGCGTCGCCGAGGGCCAGCCTGGCGTGGTCGTCGGCGGATGATGATTGGCGGAGGTCTTGTGATTCGGAGAGCTCCATTTACGAGGCAGTGATGCACTGTAAAAGAACTCAAGGTTTGGTGGTTACTNGATTAATTTACTTGCTTATTTTTTTTGCTTAAATAAAAGGTAGTTAACCGTTGATTTTTTTAATACATTTATTTATATATACATACTTTGGATTGAAACTTCACTTAAAAATTAAAATCACCACAAGTATCAAATTTCATAATGTAAATATGTGTTGGTATAGAAAAAATATTACGGTCGATCCGAACTAACGATTAATTACCAAAAAAGTGTGCTTAATTTACTTGATGAATTAAATATTTTTTAAACATTGAAACTTTTGTTAGACAAAATTATTAGTTAGACACTCATATTTTTTTAATATATTTATACAAATTTTTAAACTGAAATTTCATATTCTTAAAAAATAATATAGATAAAAATAATATATTTTACAGCTTAACTATGTATTATTGTTATAAAAATACGATGAACGACCTAACGGATAGTTTATTCACGTAAGAAAGAATTTGTATTTTTTTTTATTATTTTTTTTTTGTTATAGTGCATTTTAAATTGGATATATTATTTCTGCAGGTATATGAGAAAGGCTGACACTGGTTAATGGAAAAAAGATGATCCCAGGAAAAAGATTGATTGAAAGGACGTGAGAAAAAATTGAATCATGGTTCAAACCTTCTTTTTTCTCCCTTTAATGTCTTTTCATATAAAAAAATATATATG
The DNA here is from genome assembly GCA_008636005.1 of Striga asiatica. Classification (NCBI taxonomy): domain Eukaryota; kingdom Viridiplantae; phylum Streptophyta; class Magnoliopsida; order Lamiales; family Orobanchaceae; genus Striga; species Striga asiatica. Next base: position 551,559 of record BKCP01004872.1, read on the forward strand.
ATGTCAAAAAGAAAGTACTTTTTCTTTAATGTAANTTTTTTTTTGTTATAGTGCATTTTAAATTGGATATATTATTTCTGCAGGTATATGAGAAAGGCTGACACTGGTTAATGGAAAAAAGATGATCCCAGGAAAAAGATTGATTGAAAGGACGTGAGAAAAAATTGAATCATGGTTCAAACCTTCTTTTTTCTCCCTTTAATGTCTTTTCATATAAAAAAATATATATGATGTCAAAAAGAAAGTACTTTTTCTTTAATGTACAATTTTGTTAGCCATNAGATTGATTTTTTTTTTTTTTGTTTTTTCTTTTCTTGGGCATTTTGTGGAGACCTTAATAATAATAATCCCCACTTTTGTGTCAATACTCAGTACCACATGGAATTGTTTATTCTGCATAATTATAGTTGTCACATAATTTAGTTTAAGTGTGTTATTCAAGTTGTGTTTACACAATCAGTGAAATCATTACTTGTGATTTTGAGGAGTGTCGTATTGTGTTGGGACAAGTTCTATTACCATAATTTTATAAGAAACAAAAGTTGAATTCTTTTATATATTATTGCATTTGTTATATGTTGAATTCTTTTATATAGTATTGCATTTGTTACATGATAATACATCATCATTAAATACATATAAAATTATTAATCAAATCAGTAAGAGGCTATAATCTGTGAACTATTTTATTTTTCTCTCTAGCTCATTCCATTAGTATATAGCATTATGATTAGAGTTGTCAAACGAAATAAATCGCTCGTGAATTTAACTCTGCTCGAGCTCATTAAAGCACACATTTAATTTAGTTGACGAGTTGGGCTCGGTTCTATAAGGTTCGAAAAAAATTTTTTTATATAATTTTCTATAGAACGGTTTGTTAAAGCTCGAGTTCAACTCGTTAATGGTCAAACTCGACTCATTAATATTAATAAACGAGTCAAGTCCGCGTCATTAAGGTGGTGAAGCTCGAGTTGGCATTACCTCGAACTCGGCTCCACTCATTTACACGGTTTCTAATCATGACGAATAATAAAATTTGATGCCAAATTAAGTAAAGAAAATAAAAAAAAAAAACATTTAGATGTTTATTTTTCATAATTTATTAGTTGGATTATATACTTAAAATAAATAAATGAAGTATCAAGTGTGTATGTGGGACTGTCATAATTAATTTGTCTGATTTTTTGTTCTTTCTTGAGCTTTATTAAGGCTGGATTCTTGTAAATATTATTTCACGGTCCTCAGTCTTATGGTTGGGAATAGGTGGGAGCATTTTAATTATTATTCTTTTGTTCTCTATGTCCAATGAGGCAATGATGTATCAAATAGAAGAGGAACAAAGTTAATTAAATTACACACTTAATTTCCTCTTATCTCGTACCCATTATTATAGAATATTAAAGGTTCAATTAGATTAAAAAAAAACATGAAACAAATAATACAAATATGCTTAACATATCCAATTGCCCCTAACTATTTGAACTTTTTTTTTTTGTATTTCACCTACAAAAAGCAACATCTAATCTCAAAAACGAAATGCCAACAAACAAATGCACAATCTAGTATTTTATATAAATTGTAGCAGGTAATGTTTTTGTATTAGGTTGTTTCATACTTTTTCAATAAATATACATACATTCGTATTTATATGTCATACTTTAGAATATAAAATAAATAATAATATGATATTTTTATAATATAAATATTTATATTTTTCTTAATAAAGTATGATTACATAATGGTTACACTCTAACAACATAATTCATTGTTGTATTTCACTGATGATTATTCTAGGTCGACCACAAAGTATTATAATGAGAAGTTATACATGTTCTTCAAAGTTACTAAGATAGTCATCACAATCAATATCCGTTAGATAATCATACATTTTTAACAAATATATATTCTTTCAAATTGAAGTGTCATAGTTTAAAATCAACATAAAAAAAATATGACATTTCAGAGTATAAATATAGATTTTTGTTATAAAATATATATAAGACAATTTGAATCTACTAACTATTGTGCCACTTTATACAAGAGTTTGTGATCAGTGATCATCATATATTAGAAGTATAATCATAGCTTAGAAATTAAACTAACTCCTAAAAAACAACATGCATATGGTAGAATTCTTTTACAATTTAAGTTCATAAGGTCGCCAAAAAATAAGATGATCTATTTAGATTCATAAAGCTGCAAGCTTTATTATTTGTTGTCCCGTAAAATATACTGGACCCATTTCTTAAAGCTAGTTATTCTATCTTTTGCTCGTGCTCTAACAATAACTAGACATTTATCCCAAAATCACTTTTCGCATTACCCAATAAAAACAACTAATTCTGGTCGGACTCCTCTTCAACAAAGTTTAATTGTAAAATTGGTCGTAATTCATTTTAGTTTACATTTTATACTCGAGACCTTTACTTATTGATAATTTTATATAATGAAATACAAATTATTAATTAACTCGATCTGAAGGATGGGAATTTGGATGGGAGTGGGA
>BKCP01004872.1:561647-582585 GCA_008636005.1 Striga asiatica
GTGGTCCATCTAATCTATATGCAAAAATTAGATTTGTAGTTAAACTCCTCAATTTTTTTAAAACCATGTGAAAATATTTGTTCTGTGTTGCTCTTTTAAAGTATAGTTTTTCACCTTGACAATACCTTTTATCACTCAAATATTATTCCCTTGTATTCTATTAGGTAGATTGACAATCCCAAATGGACTTATGAGACGGTCTAATTATTAAGTGGGTCGATCCGGAACGTATGCTTGTGATATTAAATATCATATTTTTATTTAGATTGTCTTCTAGAGTAATATTTCGGTATGAAAAATATGTTTAACTGTTTGGTCGATCTAACATCTGTTTTCTCCATAAAATAAAAATAGAGTTAGACACAAAATGAAACAGTTCAAAATAAAATTAACCGAGTAAATAGAAACGTTATAGCAGTAAAATAAAATAAATTCCCTTAAAGAGGAAAACAGCAATGTTTTAGGTAAGGAATTAAATAAATGTAAGAGAGAGTTTGAAATTTTTGTTTTTGGCCAATTTACATAGCTTTCACACTTTCCGCTTATTCTCTTTGATGGTTTGAATATTTGTAACCTACAGCCAATAAGCAGAACCACATATAAATGCATTATTTAAGTAACTTCATCAAATCAAGACAACAAAGTCTAAGTTGTCGTCAAATGTCACACTCACATGTCTTAAATTGTCCTGGTCAAGATAAGAATGAATTAGTCCGATTTTTGGGCTGCATTTTTTAGTTTTTACTACCAAAAAGGGTTCTCCAATTTCAACAACAGGTTTCATTGACAGCAATTTGTGTTAGAGATTCATCTAACTTTACCAAAACATCTCCACTTTTTGGCTCTCTTTAAACTCGTGTACTTTTGTAGGCCCCACATCCAATAAAATTTTTCTACATGGCCCGGCCAGCTGGATGACCTAAAACTCGATCGATTTTGAGCCGAATTGGCCTAGTTCGGGCATTTGAAAGATTTACAGTCGCCTTGTATATATTTATTCATATACTTAATGTGGTAATTATTATTACAATAGGGGACTTGTATGCCAATTAACTTCAATAGGTCACTGTCGTGAGTCTAAAAGTTAGACAAATACTGTAGTTAGATTTTTTTGCTGCTAACCAAAGTTTTACGTTCGATTTTCACAAGACATATATCTCATTAGAATACACTCAACTTGTAGGACTTCCAAAGCAAATATTTGACATCTTGATCATAGAAAAAAATGAAGTTATTCTCATGCATGCATACATGTTGCGTAATTTCATTGTGATATGATTATCGACGAATCAACTTGAGTTTCAAAAGTCCTAAAACAATTTAAAATTTAATATAAAATTCATCATTAATTGAGTTAGATTTTTTTTTTTTTTTGTCGTTTAATGATTTTAAATGTTAGGAGATGAATCATCAGTCTTGTGTGGTGTAGTTTGAGAGCCAATTTGTCAACTTTAAAACATAATGTGGCAAAGCTGAGAGGAAAAGGCAAAGAATTATTTTTAAATCATTATTTAAATAATAGTTAAATAAAATTCACATGGGAAGGTATCATTTTGAGATGCCAACACACACATGGGATGTATCGTTTTGATTTTATAATCACGTCATTTTCGGCCTATGAATTAATTAGGTATATTTAGGTAATAGAAAGTTGGACTACTGCAAAATCAACGAAAATGATAACATATTTTAGATTTATTTTTGTTAGTTGTATTACTATTGTCAACCAAATTGAGAGCTATGATGTAGGTTTGCAAAGTGATAGGCAAAAACGTAGAAAATGACATTTTTGAAATACTCAAAATGGGAGCAGGAGAACGAAGTGAGTCTCGACTAAACAAAAGAAGCGAACATGACGAGTCAGTAACTACCTTTAGAGTTTGTTTCTATGATTGAACTTCGCTTCGGTTCGTTCGTTGGGTAGCACTAGCAGCTAAGATTAACTAAAAGGACTCTCTTCAACCTCAAGATCTTGTGGCATCTTCTTGTTTTGATATCGAAATAAAATTATGTCACCGTCCTCAATGAACAATATAGACAACACAAATGATATTGTTAGGATTGTCTAACCCTAGACATGTTTTATTATAAAAAAAAAAATGCATATATGCATAATATGAAATAATGTCACACTTTATTTAAATTTCTGATTGTCTAACTCAAAGTTCATCTCCAAATATTGTATTAGTTTTTATACAATGTGTATAATGTAACGTTTAAATTTTATTCCCCTGTATAAAATTAAGAAAATACTCTCCATCAACTTTATTGAAGAGACACCGGTAGAAAATTTAGCTGATCATGCATAGAAAACGAACAATAACAGATGAATGAATAATAATTTTAATGTAAAAGTATATGATATTTATGAATGAATTATACATTTTCAAATAGCATTACCCAACCTAAGCACAGAATGAGATAGGTGGATTGGTCTCTTATACGGCTCTTCATTTTAAATTTATTATATTATTATGTAAGAAAAAAATAATAATATATTTGAGATGTCACTTAATGATTAGCGTTTTTACCCCTAAAATTTTCAATTTTAATTATGGGTAAGTAGTACGTAATTTGAAATTATATTTTGGATCCAAAATATTAATTTTGAAAAAAAAAACTATATCGAAGCTTTTTGGTTAAAGAATTGCAATTTTAATTAGTTTTACATTTAAAACAATTAATTATATATTTACTAAACACCTTTGCATATAGCTAATTTAATTAGATAGTGAAAACTGCTAAATATCTCATTTAAGGGTCGAATAGAATCATAATTATAATCTTGGCCCTTTCCTTTTCGGTCCATATAAATTACAAATATCAAGTTACGTGTAGAATCAAAGTTCTTAATCACTAGATTAAGCTAAAATCTACTAGATTATCGTTTTCTTTTTTCTTTATTTTTTCTTGACTTTTTATGCTACAACAACAGTTGAATGCAAGCACATTAATAGAATTATCAAGATTGTTTTCCCCAGCACATAAATTACAACTGACCATTAATTGTGGGGTAATATACATAGCAAGAAAGACTCAAGAAACTTCATATTCTTCTCCTTCTTTAATTTTCATCTTTAATTAAAAAAATAAAAAATAAAAATAAAATAAAAAAGGTAAAGTGCTGATAAACCAAAAGGACGTAGGATAAAAAGGGTGCACTAGACCAAGTTGTAAAATGAAGACAAATTGAAAGGGGAAAAAGGAAAAAGCAAAGTCTAGTGGATTCTGAATGGATTTTAAAGAGTCAACATTAATAAATAAATAATTAATTTGATACATCGACCTTCATACTTTTTCAATAAAATTGCAGTATATCAGTCTACCTGTTATGTTGTTTCACATAAAATTGTTGTGATTAAGAAAAAAAAAAGTTACGTTGTCTCACAATTGTGATTAAACATACCTTCATGAACTTATATTAAACTGATTTTAATACTAAAAAGAAAAAAAAAATCATGGAGTTAAGTCTTCGAAAATGTGGCAACTAAAGATGAGGCCAGATAATTTTGCAGCTATAAGTGATATTTTTATTTAATTTCCACAAAAATATTGGAGCTAAAGTTGACATACTTATTGTTACTGGAAAAGCTAATTTTAAAATATTAGCCCAATAGGTCAAAGGTCCAATTTCTTAATGGATCAAGTGCTGTAATGAAATTGAAGTCTCAATAGAAATAACCAAATAAGGGCAAACAACATCATACATTTGAGAAAATGGGCCTAGTCAGAAAGCAGCCTTCATGTTAGTGGGCCGTCATGTAGCTTTATTAAATGTTTGGCTTGATTTTCTCATTAGAATTGAGATGGGCCTAGTCAGAAAGCAACATCATACATGTTTGGCTTTATTAAATTATCTGACAGTTCAAGAAATTAATTAAGGGGGACGTATTCATATTCTTTAAAAAAAATTAAGAATTATGGTGTATTTAACTTAATTCTTTTAAATTTTTTTATAAGTTCTGGGTATTCATTTATAATTTAAAAAAGTCTTAAAATTATGGGATTTTCAATTTTTTTTATTATTTGTATTTGTCTGAATTTTTTTAAGACTTATCGAGTTTTAAAGACAAAAATCAAATATGAAAAAATCTCACATTCAGTCATTAAATTTTGGAGGATTCAATTTAAATAAAAAAAACCCTAAAAAGTATCGATTTGAGAAAAAATGCCATTCAAAGCCTCCAATGAATACATTTAAATACGTTCCCAAGAATGATAAGAAGTTTATGTAAACCGGTTATTGTATCACAAAGGGAATAATAATACTAATACTAATAATAATAATAATAATAATAATAATAATAATAATAATAATAATAATAATAAAGTTAGCATGGTCCTGAAAATGTGGCTTCCATGTGGCCTGTGTAACCTTTTTTCTTTTTACTTTTTTAAATACCTAAAAATTCTATGGAGCCATCGCATGGTTTTATTATGGAGTCATCAATCACTTAATATATTGACACATGTTCAAATTGTATTTATTGTAGAACACGTATCAATACACTATTAATGAATAAGTGTGGATGACTCTATAAGTCGAGTCATCCGATGGCTCTATAGCAAAACCGACTTTGTACACCTCAAAAAGGTTAAGCAATATGAATTTTAATAGTTAAATATAAATACTTGCCCAACTCTTTATTAAATCTAAAATAACTTACTAGCATAAAAAATAAAAGGTGGGTGCTTATGTTTTTATATTTTCTTTACTCACGCGAACTCTCTTTTATGAATCATATGAAAAAAGCAATTCGGTCACTTTTTTTTCTTTTTAAAAATACTAAAAGGTGTTGGTGAATAACAGTGACCATCTACCCATAGGTGCCGTTTCAAAAGGTTTCCCACTTAGCAGGCCAAAAAATAAAATAAAAGATCAAATAAAAAAATTCAGTACTAAATATATTAAGGCCGTTTTTTTTTAAAAAATCAGTGCTAAATTTTTCATTATGCTGGTTGATTCCGTTCGTGGTTCGAGATTTTCACTTCTACTCCTATAAGAATGTCTTCTTTCTTAAATTTTGTGCCAATTTGTGACTGAAACTACAGAATATGAAATAGAAATGTCCACAATCAAATTAATATCCAAGTTGCAATTTTAACTGTATTGATGAGTAATGAGTAAGGTACGTACATATCTATTAATGCAGTGCAGTGTTTGACCCATACAACGAAAATCTAGCTGAATCAGTAATACTTATCCTAAAAGCCAAGATATTCTACAAAAAAAACAAATAAAATTATTCTAAAATTGATATTTACACGTACGAAACATATCAAAATTCAATCAGAAAATTAGGATGGAATCGGCCAAATTGGCGAAGTTGACCCGCAAACATTCGTTAGTTTGCAACAAATATCAACATTTGTCTCATATAATACACACAAAATATAAGCCATTGCTTAGTGTGTGATGACTTGGAATTTTTTTGTTTCATTTGGACTACACAATTATTGCACATAGATAGCTATCTAAGTCTGTGACAGCTGGGATGCCTTGAATTTGAATAAAATCTAGACACTATGCATAAAATGTGTATCTCATTTTTTGATTTAATTTCTAATATCAAGGAAATATCATAATGACGATTTCGTATGAAATGAGAGTATATTGTTTGTTTAGACACGAAATTGTTATTATAATGTATCTGCGAAAATAAAACAACTATTCTAATTGAACTATTCCACGCTTTGCAACTTGTTTTAGTCCTTTCGTAATTGTAAGTATTTTTTATTTTATTTTTTATTTATCTCCTATTTATTTTAGTATGTAAGACCTTTGTATATGCCTCTAAGATTTTATTTTAAGAGATCAATATTTCGTAAGCGATATAAGAATAGAAAATATATTTGTATTTTAAGGGTAATTGGGATTTCCTATTCAATTTTATATATATCTATTTTCATTATAAATGCGTTTGTGTTGTTATAATTAAGAAAGTGTGTGGCCCAAAGTCCATTTTTATTTTTCAAGTTTTTCAATGTGTATTTAATTGTTCTGAAGTAGAGTATCTTTTTATTGGTTGGGACTAAGACAATGCAGCAATTAAAGTGGCATTTTTTGCGTGTACATCCACAAATCTTATTGAAGCTGATGTGGACAACCAAAGTCTTCAGTTTTCTTTTGTTAATTCTCATTTTATTTTTACTTTCAATTAATTATGAAATTTAGAAAAATTACCGAATTTAGGGCAGTTGTAGTTGACGTCTTAGCAATGGTTAATTGAAGTATTATTCTAGATAAAAGCATGTATTATCATTTGATAGCTTGGTAAATATTCAGTTTGTAATAAATGAACGGTACATGCATAAAGTATTTTAATCGCTTTTAATATCACAAGTAAAAAGCTCGCAAGTATTACTGGAGCAATGAATATAACTGCATTTTAATTTTAATTTTAATTAGTAAATAACTATATTTAATAAGTCTTAACCTCTAGATAGTTACAAATACAAATATAAATTCTACTTTTTAATTTTCTTGTCCACAATTAACTTCTTAGTTTTATGTATATTTTTTATTTTTTATTTATCGACCAAAATTATGTTCCTATATTATGATACTTTGCCCGACACTTACGATACGATTTCGTGCTACGTGAATTCAATATTTTATATGTATTTGTACTCAATTAATGACCAATAACCGATGCTATTAGTGGCGGTATGATATTTAAAACATTTATAAATAGTCCTGAATTTAATGAAAATGACTGAAACCCTTTTCCACTTCTTTTCAAAGAGTATCAGTTAAGGAAATACCACACAGAATTTTAAGCAATATGAATAGAATAGATCCTCACTCACCCATCAAAAAGCCACAACAGAAGAAAAACACCACAATTAAACTTTATTTAGTTAATTTACCCAAAACATAACAAGAAAATCTGCTTTCTCTTGTGGATTCATCACGTTGGTGGTCGGCTTATGTTAGAGAATTATAATTTTTTTAAAATAAAGATGGATAATCAATATTATATTGAGATATTACATTTCAAAAAATAAATAAAGCATTTACAAAAACAGTGGAACTATTTATATATTAGACTGGCTCATATCAGAATTCGTACATAATTATTTGACTGGTACATTTTTTCTTATTTTAGTCCAGGGTTACCTGCCTCGGTCTCCATCAACCATGCGCTTACTTAAACTTAGTAGATTTAAGTCGAGTCAAGTGGAGCTCCAATTCTGGCTGAGGTGTAAGGGTCTCCGTATTCCATCAGTTCAAACTCGGTTGATCAAAAAATTATAAATATGAGGCCGAAAATTGACCCAGTCAAACTACGAGCTCCATTCAAGGCTAATTGATCACCGGCCGAACCAGCGCTGTAATATCTCAATATAATATTGGTGATACTTTATTTATTTTCACAAAATAAATAATTGGACCGAAACGAAAAATATATATATTTATAGTGCTAAAAGTATCATATATGTTTGACGGAACGAAAAAGTGTGACGCAAAAGGCCAAAGGTCAATTGGACTTGACAATTGCGAATGCTTAGTATATTATTATTAATTTGTGCAAAAATATGAAATGATTATAATTTATAAATAACACTAAGTTGGTCGTTAAAGTGAATGGTGATTGATTGAGTAGTCTGAGTTTGCATCAACTCACAAAAAAGAAGTTGGTTCAAGAATCCATCATTTGTTAACTTTATGCAACAACTTTGAATGTGCAATGAAATAAAAAGGGCTCGCATAAAGTTTACTCTGCTTGTGTTTGCTAAATATATAATTAAGCTAGCGTTTAGTTATCTAATTATTTTATAACATATTTTTTCATGTATCATTTCATAAATAAGCGTATTTCAAATGATTGAGGCAGCATTACATATAGATTTATAAAATATTTCATTTCTACTCACATATCAGTAAATTTTAATTAATATTTTTGTTTATCAACTAACTTTTCATTCAGCTATCACCATCTCAAAATTAATTAATTTATGGAATATCGGTTTATTTATCAACTTTATGTTAATTGTTGAGCTAAGTCTACCAAATATTCCATATTTATAAACTATCCATTGAAGACTTATAAAAGCTAGCTTTTTATGCATAGCCGCCCCAACTTTTTACTTTATTACCAATTCAATTCAATTTGAGTAGGTACCAACGTGTAAAGAGTACTTGAAGCAATATAAAGCCAAACAAACACGTGCAGTGCACCCTTTTGGGGCCACGCCCCACGTTAATCATCTATCTAATCTATACATGAAAAAAAGGTAATTAGTCGTCTATTTAAGTTCCAAATTTTACTTACGAGTTTTAAATAACATATAATTAATACTTGATGAATAAGAGTTTACATATAATATAATTCAAACATATTCCATGGATTTGGGGGTGTTATTTGAGTTGGAACGGTATAGAAGTATCGCTTGTTTGTGTGGTTGGGCTCGACTCGATAAATAAACAATACAACGTAACCAAATTCACTTACACTATTTCACTAAAATCCATAAATATAAAAAAACTATTATTAAGTTGTTTGCAAACAAACTCGGGCCAGTTCATTTAATAAATGAGTACGATTAACTATTTAAAATCGACTCGTTTAAGTAAACAAACGAGATGTTCTCAAAATTTATGAGACAAACGAGCTGTGTTCGAGAATCGTTTAGGTCGTCTAATAGCTCATCCAGTATCACCAAACTTGCTGTCACACTTTCAATTTTTTTTTAGATTATATTTTCAACAGAAATACATATTTTAGACTATCATGTAGAAAAATATGTAACTTTACAATAGAAATTTTTATTATATATTAATAAAATATGGTAACGAGAACATACAATTTGTGGTTAGATGTGAACAATTTACAAATCAAAGATTTATGGAAGTTTGATGCTACAACAACATTATGTTTGACATAACAAATATATGACAATTAGATTAATTACACATCACATCAATTTTATAAATTATACTCAACACATTATTTACATAATTAATCATTATTTAAAAATTTATGTTAAAATATATTTGTTTCATGCAAAAGGAGCAAACTGACATCTATTTATTTAGTTTTACGTTTTGACCATTGAGAAATAAATAAAAAACTTAAGTAACGATTTTGTATCATTATATGTGGAACAAAGGATTAGGTCACAATTAGTTAAGGCCTAATTGCCAGTACAATTTTTTGTCGTTTTAACCAAACTTTTGGAATTTAGCAAACATAACACCACTTTGACTATATTTTGGCAATTCGAATCACCGGGCCCAATTTCGGACTTTGTTTGCTGACGTAGCTCATGACATGACGATTTCTGCTGACATGGTAATTTTATGCTGACGTGGCGATAGAAAGTTTATACAATGTTGGGGTTCGAACTTGGGACCTCCAAGTTGTATGGTAGCTTTATTACCATCACACCAAACCATGTTGTATGTTTAATTTGATAGCGCTTAATATATATGGACGCTACTTATGAATAAATAAAATTAAATTTAAAGTTAATATAAATTTTCAATTATATTAATAAGATATAAATTTATAATAATTAAAATATTCTAAAATAAATATATATTATTAAATAAAAAATAAACTAAAATAAAGTAAGATAAAATTTGTTATAGAGTGTTTTTATAGTAAATTAAATTTAAGTAAATTTATATATTTATTATTTATTGAAATAATACTAATTATATAAATTTGGAAATAAAAAATAATAACAATTAAATTAAATTAATAAATAAACTAGTTAAAGTACACCAGTTAAAATAAAATAAAATAAATATAATATAAGATAATAAAGTATAAAAAATGTAAAATTAAAATATAAAAATAAAATAATAATCAATTAAAATAATAAAAATAAATAGAAATCTTAAATGAATATAATAAAATAAATAAATATTAATTGAAATTATTATAATTAATAATTTATTAAATTATTATATTGAAATACAATATAAATAATTTATTAAATTACTATATTCAAATAATATTTTTTATTTTGTTATATTCATTTATGATTTCTATTTATTTTAATTTATCATCTTATATGATTTATTATATTAGTTTCTTTATTTTACTTGCCATTTTTTAAACCTTATTATATTACATTATATTATTTTTTTTTTATTTTAACCGGTATACTTTAATCAAGTTTATTTCTAATTTAATTTTATCATTAGTATTTTTCATTTCCAAATTTATAAAATCAATTTATTTTAATAAATAAGAAACATATAATTTTTTTAAAATTTAATTTAATTTAAATTCACTCTACTATAATATATTTTATTTTACTTTATTTTAGTTTATTTTATTTATTTAATATTATATAATTTATTTTATTATATTTAGTTATTATAAGTTTATATCTTATTATCATAATTTAATATAATTTACATTATCTTTTAAATTTAATTTGATTTATTCATATGTAGTGTCTATATATATTAACCGCTATCAAATTAAACATAGAACTTGGATTGGTGTAGTGGTTATAAGGCTACAATACACCTTGGATGTACAAGGTTTGAACCCTAGCATCGTTTAATTTTTTTACCGCCACGTGCGCATAAAATATCCATGTCAGGAGCCACGCCAGCAGCCACGTCAGCATAAAATACCATGTCAGCAGAAATCGCCATATCATCAGCCACGTCAACAGACAAACCCGAAATTGGGCCTGGTGATTCGAATTGCCAAAAATAGTTAAAGTGGTATTATATTTGTAAATTCCAAAAGTTTGGTTAAAACAGCAAAAAGTTGCAAAGTCGTGATATTAACGGCAATTAAGCCATTAGTTAAAGCTTCATATGCATTGGACGAAGCATGTGATTTCTTAACGAAGACGTCTATACGCAATTTTATGGTGGGATGATACATTATGGTCAAATTATGTGAAAGCTCAATGACTCGTGTCATCTACAAATAACAGAAAAAAAAAAGGTTGCATTAATTATTATTATTAGTAGTAGTAGTACTACTACTAATACTAGCCATGGTGTTAGTTGTCTTGTCATGCACACTGACATACATGTTGGAGACTTACGTTTGCACCATAGTCTTTCTATAAATAGCATCCAATTTATACTAAGAAGGATCAACTATAACAAGTTAATGCAATTTATCTTGAACATTCAAGTAGTGTTGCAAACAATCTGAGCATTTCGCGAGCCGTTCTCGAGCGTTCGAATCAATGTTCGGCTCGAGCAGTTCGAGCATGTTATCGAGTCGATCTCAAGCATAGGTTTTGAAAGAGAGCGGCTCGAGATATGTAGTGAACTACTAAAATATTTTTTATATATAAGTATTACAATATTTTATATATGTACTTAATGGTAATTTTACATGAAATTTGAGTCGATCGCACTCGAGCCGAGCTCGAGCAATCTTTCGAGCATTTTGATTTCAATCAATCTCGAGCCGAGCTAGAACGATTGTCTTTTTTTGTCGTGTAGATCTCGAGCATCATAAATAGAGCTCGAACATGTTAAAAAAATAAAATTAATCTTGTTCGATAAGACTAATGGTCGACTCTTACTCATTTGCAGCCTACATTCAACCAATAAAATAGCATATGACCGAACTGTTTTTAAGTTTGACCAGTTCCATATAAATTATTAATTTTATTACTATTCTATTATTTACACTGTTATCTTATTGCATCAAATTCGGTGGTCTAGCACATATATGGATAATATCAATTTGCTGATTCGCAATAGTATGTATATAACTAAAACGTAGGCATATAATAACAACAATTGGATTTGAGTTTGAGCTGCCATACCATTCCATACCCTGCCCATCAACCCACCTGCTCAACAGTGTCAAGTTGCCCTCCTTGACAAACGTGTTGATAAAAAATTACCATATCATGACATACTAGATGCAACTTGGTAATCTCGTTCATTCAATTTCCACCTAACTTAATTAATATCCAATTACTTATTCTAATGATAACAAAAAACAAAAAACATGAATGTATAAAAAGATTCTGACCATATACACAATGAATGCAGTGAAATTAGGATGTCAACCAGTCAAACCGAGCTAAAACTCTAGCATTGAGCTCGAACTCATGATACTCAAGTTTGAGCTCAAGTCTTTAACGAATCGAGTCGCGCTCGTCTCGTTAACTAAATGAGTAATTAATTGTGTTTTGACTCGTTTATTAATAGTAATGAGCCGAAGTAAAGCCTTAACAAATTGAATTCAAGTTTTGACGAGTCAAACTATAAAAAATTATATAAAAAAAATCATACTCTTAACTAAGTGAACTCAAGATGATAAACGAGTCGAGCTCACGAGCGACTCGTTTTGTTTGACATATCTAAGTGCAGCCACCATGTTTTTTACATGCAACTACATGGAGTGTTGATCTAATAAAAAATTTGATGATTGTAGTGTACCTGTATAATGTATGTAGGGTGAAATACACCGAATTTGATTTTTTTTTTGGGTTAAAATAACGTCAATATGAGTACATTTGCGCGCCTATATATGGCACCCACTGCATAGCCAGCTGATCCATCTCATATCCACGTCATCATTTATTGTCTTCATACACAAGGGGGAGAAAAAATCGGCCTCCATAGATACTTTCCCTTTGCTAATCATAGCGGAAAAATCCTCCAAAACCACATATAAATTCACAATCTGCGCCCCTCACATTTTCCCCACACAGACATTTATTAACAATCTCTGGTTGTGTGTGTGCTTGATATTTTTCTGCGTGTGTGGACGTTGTGTGGTGGTGTTGATGTGATGGAGCAGAAGCACGTGTTCCTGTCGGCATTGAGCATAGGCGTGGGGGTCGGCGTCGGGCTCGGCCTGGTGTCCAGCTCGACCGTCGGAAAATGGACCGGCGGCGAAGGCTCGGCGGAAGCGGACGGCATCTCCGCCGGGAAGCTGGAGATGGAGGTGCTCCGGCTGGTGGTGGACGGGAAGGACAGCAAAGCCACGTTCGAGGACTTTCCGTATTTTCTCAGGTAGTTTTAGAGACGGAGATGAAAAAGGTTGTTTATTATGTGCAGTTTTGCTTATTCCTGAATTGTGAATCGTGTGTATTTTCTCAGTTCTTCGTGTTTTAGCTTAATTAATTGATTTATAAGTAGTCTATATTTTTATCTATTCTTCGTCTTTTAGCTTAATTAGTTGTTTTAGGTTTCTATTGATAAGTAAGCTTTTGATTCAGATGGTTGCAGCTTTTGATTTATAGTAGATAGGTAACATTTTGATTCTCGAAGCGTCGCTGTGTTCTTGTGAGCAAAATGGACTTGAGGGAATCACATGAAGTGTTAAGATCTATGTTTAAGTTATTGATATGTTGTTGATCCATGAGTTCAAGCCGCTCGTTTATTAATTTGATCTAGCTTAGTATTAGTTGTGTTGTTATGTGATGGCTAATCAACTTTCATCAATGATTATCACAGTGAAAAAACACGTGTGTTGTTAACAAGTGCTGCCTGTGTTCATCTGAAACACTTGGATGTATCTAAGCACACTCGGAATCTTTCGCCTGCAAGTAGAGCTATACTGCTCTCAGGGCCTGCAGGTAAAGCTTAAATCATCATAATATCATTAGTGTTTTGAAGTATATAAAGGTTCATTTGGTGGTGATTACTTTAGTCTTATTATGTTCCTTGGTTTATGTCAGAATTGTACCAGCAAATGCTTGCCAAGGCTCTGGCACATCACTTTGAAGCGAAGTTGCTACTGCTGGATTTAAACGACTTTTCGCTTAAGGTAGTTCGTTTTGATGTTAATCTTGCACCGCCAAATAATTTTGAATGCATTTATGTGCCTAATTTCTTGTTTCGTGTCATTGTCCACAGATGCAAAGCAAGTACGGTATCGCCAAGAAAGATTCTGTAAGCATGTTTTCCT
This sequence comes from Striga asiatica, assembly GCA_008636005.1. Classification (NCBI taxonomy): domain Eukaryota; kingdom Viridiplantae; phylum Streptophyta; class Magnoliopsida; order Lamiales; family Orobanchaceae; genus Striga; species Striga asiatica. The sequence continues at coordinate 575,507 of BKCP01004872.1, forward strand.
TCAAATTCATTTTTCTTCCTCTTTTTTTATTCTTTTAATTCCTTAAAATTTGGAGTACGCTGTTGCTAGAACTAGTTTATCGAGATTCCTCTCACTGTATAATATTTACGTGGAAATTAAATCAAATTGCATTACTAGAAAATATAATGATACTTCCTTTTTTATATATAATATGTTGTAGTCTCTCGCAAGATCAATCTCGGAAGCAACAGTGGAGCGAGTGTCCAGTTTTCTCGGTTCCTTCTCTATGCTTCCATACAAAGATGATAACAGAGGTATGAACAAAAGGCGATATTTTCCCATTCTTTGTGTTTTGGCTTATGTTTCCACACTCCGGAGATTTGTGGTATGTTTCTGAGTTAAATCAAGATTTGCCTTATATATTTCAAGTGACGTAATATGGTTTATGTAAAACTAACTGTAGGCACATTGTCTGGGCAAAGGAGTGGACTGGATGTTACTATGAGGTATGCTTAGCTTAAATCCTGTGCAAATACATCAAGTTGCATTTAGGCTAAATGTCTGTGTATGATACAAAATCTGCTACTTGAAGGGATACTGAAGGAGCCAACACTTCCACAAGGCCTCGCAGGACGTCCTCTGTCTCTTCAGATATGAGTAGTATAAGTGGACTGTCTTCCTCTTCCAGTCCAGGTTCAATCACAATACTCCTTAAGCATGATTACCTGCTATATTTTCTCCGACTTTATGGAACATAGTAACTAAATTTTCTGTTTTTCAACTTTTTAGCCCATCCCAAGCGTGTATGCAGCTGGTCTTTTGATGAGAAACTTCTTTTGCAGTCGGTTTATAAGGTAATTGTATCATTCACCGAAAGTTCGTGCAAAAATGAGTTCATTTGCCTGAAGAATGTTGGCCTTGTTAAAACTTATTATATGATTATAATAAATAAAAATGTGACATGCAGGCCTTAGTTACGATTTCCCAAACAAACTGCATAATTCTCTATGTCCGTGACGTCGACAAGCTTTTTCTCCAATCCCCGAGGTTGTACAAATTGTTCGAAAGAATGTTGAAAAAATTGACGGGGCCTGTTTTGGTACTCGGTTCCCGAATGTTAGACCTCGATGACGACTGTGTTGAATTAGAAGATAGGCTGAGCCTTCTATTTCCTTACAACATTGAGATTCGGCCGCCAGAGGACGAGAATCACCTGGTGAACTGGAAAAGTCAGCTGGAGGAGGATATGAGGAAGATCAAAATTCAGGACAACAAGAACCATATAGCAGAGGTATTAGCTGCGAATGATCTCGAGTGTGAGGATTTGGGGTCGATATGTTATGGTGACACCATGGCTTTGAGTAACTACATTGAGGAGATTGTTGTCTCAGCTTTGTCGTATCATTTGATGAACAACAAGGACCCTGAGTACCGCAATGGGAAGCTCGTTATATCAGCTAACAGGTGGATATGGAGCATTTTTTTATTTTTTTTTTTCCCTCTTATGTTCATTTACTGTTTCATTTGTCGATTCTCTCGCATCGTAAATGTGCATCTGTTCACTCGACTGCCCTTTAATGCAGTTTATCTCATGGATTAAGCATTTTCCAAGAAAGTAAAAATGGTGGAAAAGGTACCATCAAATTGGAGACTAATGCCGAAGGTGTCAAGGTTTGTCCTTTTCACAGTTCTGTTTTTCCAATAGTGACAAACCTTTCTGAGTTAACACTCTGAACTAATTTTACCATTTGGATCATTTTTAGGAGTCTGACAGGAAAGGGGACGCCGGATCCAAACCTGAATCAAAGTCCGAAAACCCAACATCTGAGAACAAGGGCGAGGCAGAAAAGCCAAATTTGTCAACAAAGACGGAGCTTGATAGTGCAGTCATCTCAAAACCCGCTGTAAGCATAGCACTCGTCACTCTGACCTAGACACTATTGTATCTATTTCCATTGTTACTCAACTAATTAGCTCCCACCTTTCTCTAAAATGATGTATCAGATTTTAGTTAACACTCTCAGTTATAATGTATACTACCCAAATAATCTGAGCTGAAAGTAAAACAAAGGGGGAACATTTAGTAGTAGTATGGTGAAATTCAGATATTACAGCTAAACACCAACAACTTCAAAGGAAGGACTTTTATATAATTTTTAGATAACTTGGAGTCCCATTTTTCTCATCCTACACTTTTCTGTCCTCAGGAAGTCCCTCCGGACAACGAGTTTGAAAAGCGGATAAGGCCCGAGGTCATCCCGGCTGACCAAATCGGGGTCACGTTCTCCGACATCGGCTCCCTAGAGGAGACCAAGGAGTCCCTCCACGAGCTCGTCATGCTCCCCCTCCGCCGGCCGGACCTATTTTCAGCCGGCGGCCTCCTCAAGCCCTGCCGAGGCATCCTCCTGTTCGGGCCCCCGGGCACCGGCAAGACCATGCTCGCCAAGGCCATCGCCAACGAGGCTGGCGCAAGCTTCATCAACGTCTCCATGTCCACCATCACCTCCAAGTGGTTCGGGGAAGACGAGAAGAACGTGCGGGCCCTCTTCACACTGGCGGCAAAAGTGTCCCCGACTATTATTTTCGTGGATGAGGTTGATAGCATGCTTGGGCAGAGGACGAGGGTTGGTGAGCACGAGGCAATGAGGAAGATTAAGAATGAGTTCATGACGCATTGGGATGGGCTGCTCACCAAGCCTGGGGAGAGAATTCTGGTGCTAGCGGCTACTAACAGGCCTTTCGATCTCGATGAAGCCATTGTAAGGCGTTTTGAGCGCAGGTAAAAACTTTTGCAAATTCTCTTTCGGTACAGTTGAATTCATTCAAATACCCTTGATGTTTGCGCGTCCTTTGTGCCTTATTCATGGTGTGCGTCAGAGAAGTTTTAATTTATTTTACTATATTGATTTATTTTTGACAAGGTAGTTTATGCAGCTAGCCATAACAATAAACTGACCGGAGTTCTGCCTTTCTATAAGCTCGTTTTGCACGTATATATTGGCTAAAGAAACCATCTTCTAAATTTTCAGTGCATACCAATCTCATAAGTTATTTGATGTCCAGAATGTATCCTGGATGAAACCATTCTATAATCTGCGGTCATTTTAGAATGCCAGGCTTCTCTTTTGTCGGGTTCAATTGGAGATATGTCCTTCAGAAGTGCAATTTTGTCTGTAGATAAAAGGGTTTGTTTGAAAAATTAAGTAAATAAATAAGATCAAGCTTTAGTCTACTAGCTACCCAAGAAAAACACATTAGGGTACAAAAGAACATTATTCTTTCGGAATCCCAAAAATTTAGGAAACCGTGCTCAGATTCACATTTTTTGTTGAACAGAATTATGGTTGATCTACCTTCAGTGGAAAACAGAGAAAAGATCTTGAGAACCCTTCTGTCGAAAGAGAAGGTTGAAAACCTTGATTTCAAAGAGATTGCAACAATGACAGAAGGATACAGCGGAAGTGATCTCAAGGTCTGAATTCCCTTACTTCTGTAAAAATACATTTTTGGCTTCAATTATCTGCCACTGACCTGTGACTAATTACTCTTGGCAGAATCTATGTGTGACGGCAGCTTACCGACCAGTGAGAGAATTCTTACAGCATGAGAGGCAGAGAGACAAGGTATATTATATTCCAAATCTCCTTACCTGAAAAAAGATTTCGATTTTCATTTGCACATTTCTGATTATGAGAAAATCCAATCTGCCCATTGTAGAAGAAGAAGCAGAAAAACGAAAAAGGCGAGAGCACTGAAGATGCTTCTGGTACCACTGTAGAAGAAATCAAAGAGGAAAAATCAATTTCTTTAAGGGCCTTAAACATGGAGGACATGAGGCAGGCCAAGAATCAGGTACGGTGCGAGGCCTTTATTTTACTAAATCGTCCCTCGAAAATTGCCAAGTTCATCGAAACACTTATGTTCATCTTAAATTCAAGCTGCACTGCACATTCCTGGAAAACGAATAAATAAATGTTGGTGATTGTTACAGGTTGCCGCCAGTTTTGCAACTGAGGGATCCGTAATGGCTGAGCTAAAGCAGTGGAACGAGCTATACGGAGAAGGAGGCTCGAGAAAGAAACAACAGTTATCTTATTTCCTATAGAGCTTTGGGACTGTACACATTAATGACGTAAAGAAAACTCACATCAGCTTTTCTCGGGGAATTTGGCCAAGATGCTTGAGAAAAATTACACGACTGTTTGGACCAAAAGCCAAAGGACCTGCCTAGATGCCGTTCGATTCTAGTTTATTGTCCGAGTAAATTGTTCCAAGATTGGATTTAGCATGTAATTATTTCACTTTGGAGTGCATTCTCTGTATGTGCATTGTTGGAGAGGAGATTGGAAGTTATGTATATCAGCATTGTTGGAGAGGAGATTGAAAGTTATGTATATCAGGAATTCAGGATTGATAGTAATGCTATATTATATGACTCTAAGAAGGAAGGGAATTGTCTGTCTGTACGGTTTGTGCAAATAACTTATGAAGCATTGTTGTGCTCACGAGTTTTTTTAACTTTTGAAGCATTTTGAAAACGATATATTGAGTCTAACTGCAAATCTTGTAAGGTTGATTGATTACGATATATAACTTAATTAATCAGGAATGAAAACTGTAACGGTGTGGAAATACTCCTTCAGAAATTGCGAGAGGACATGTTAGATAATCATATTTTCTGAACATACATGGATACTTTAAAATCAAATGTTACATTCTTAAAAATAATATAAATAAAAATATAAAATTACAAAAACCACTATAAATAAAAATATACAAAAGAAGAAATATGAATTCTTATTTAAAAATGAAACACTTACTCTATATCTATATATATATATATATATATATTTATAATTATAGGTAAACAATTTAATGTAAAAATAATTTTTTTCCACTCACTTTTTTAATTGGAAATAAATTGTTACATTTTTTCATTAATTGAATAATTATATTTTTTATTTATTTTATTATATAATAACTACTATTAATTAATCATAAAGACACGATAAATGAAAACTATATATATATATATAGGGATGCGCACTTCTATATATATATATAATTCTATTGTTATTTTTTTTTTCAAATTATTTATTTAAAACCCATTATATCTTTTAGCTCACTAAGAATTTTTTATTAAAGTTAATTAATTATTTTTTATGGTATAAACAAAACACTATTACTCTATCAAATTCTATTGTTATTTTTTTTTTCAAATTATTTATTTAAAACCATTATATCTTTTAGCTCATTAAGAATTTTTTTATTAAAGTTAATTAATTATTTTTTATGGTATAAACAAAACAATATTACTCTATCAAATATCAAGTCTAATACTAATGAATAATTAAATGATTCAAATAAAATTACAAAATCGAAATGTTGTAATATAATCAAGCTTGACGATATCTTCAGGCTTGGTTCAATTACAGGCTTAACACAAACTGAAAAGTGAAAACCGAAAAACGAAAATTAACCAACAAAAACAAAATCCAGCTTCATTGAAGCCCCAATTCAGAAATCCATGGCTGATCCAATCGACAGATACCAAACGCTAAAGCTTAAAGAATCTCTCTCCGACCCTTCCCTATACACCCTCGCCTGTAAAGAATTAAGCTTTATTCTAAAATATGCCTACTCAAAATCCCCTAAAAATCTGCAATTGCTCATTTTTCAAGAAACCCTCTACGCCTTCAGCTGCCTCCCTGAGTAAGCCGACGGAACCCTTCTGTTTTCATTCGATTTCGAATTCTATGATCACTGAAGGGTTTTGTGTACTCGAGTTTGTGAATCATTTTTAAAAAAAATTCCCCTTTTTTTTTGGGTTATACTGATGGATTGTATTTTAGGGTTCATACACAGTCAGCAATTTCTGCTGCAAACTCTCTTCTGCAAAGTGCTGAATCTGCTCTGCCGAAGCAAAAGAGGGCTTTGGCGGTGGCGGAGCACAAGCACGCTGTAGTTGCTACGAAGAGAAAGTGCAAGACGGTTAACGAAGAAGAAGGTTCTTCTATCTTAATATTTTGCCATGTTTATTTGGTGTTTGTGAGAATCGTGAAGCTCTGAGTTCGAAATATTTAGGTTGAAATATTATGTGACATATTGTGATGATTGTGGCTTTTTCTGGCTTCCAGTTTGACTCTCAACTTAGTCACCATAAATTCTTCTGAGTTCTATCAAATGGTAAGTTCGATCCTATTCGTTTGGCCAGTGTACATGTGGGATTATCACCGTTGGATCACATGCACTCACTCACACACACACACACAGGTGGTAATAAACCTTTGCCCACACGGGTAGAAAGTAATTAACTGTATCTAACCCAACTGATTTTCTTTAATTTTCAACTTATGCTAAAGATAAATGATTTCCTATAAAAGCACAAGCTTTTGCAAACACTCCCATTACAAGGCATTGTGCATACTCTTGATGACTGATAGAACTATCGCATTGGGGGGGAGATGGACGATTACTCAACTGTATATCCTTTGATTTTCATTTTCCAGATCACATTTTATTTCTCCGCCATTATTTTTGTTCCAGGTTTAGATCTGATTTCGGAGGATGTTCTTCTACATATATTCAGCTTCTTAGATTTGCATTCTCTGGTGAATGCTTCTGCTGTGTGCCGGTAATTTAACTTTTTTTTTTGTTACTAAAGATTGTATATATCCACCTTTTTCTTTCCTTAATTGTTTTAATATTTCTGGCTATGTCCTTTGATTTTACGGTTTAATGCGTAGGTCATGGAATGCTGTTGCTAGTGACAACCAACTCTGGAAACTATTATTTGCCGTTTTTGTTTCCAATTGGGATAATGTTAGGAAGGATTATGATTGCTTTTATGGAGTTACTAGGAATGGTGACAAGTTTCGTTTGTTAGATGAAGTTTGTGCTGGGGTCAGTACAGACTGGAGACGCGCTTTAAAAAGAGCCTTTAAACGTAAGTTTTGTATTTCGGCAGAATAAGATTTTGTTCTGCTATGTTAGAATATATTGTTGAAAATTTCTGTTGTGGTTTTACGATTTCAAATATATATGGTACCATTCATATGAATACAACCCCATTAAGGTATCCTTACACTATCTCCATTCTGAAAAATCTTTGTTCTCTT